>JAAAKG020144941.1:0-11000 GCA_010014905.2 Druon quercuslanigerum
CCTACTAAGCATTTTTATTGCTGGAAGTTTGGGCTTACTCAAAATTCCCTCGATAAACGAAGCGTTTGAAAATTGTCAAACCTTATTTTGATACTGATTGCCAAAAAAATGTATACCTTTTTAAAAAAACCAAAAATTATTTTGTTAACAAAATTTATTTCAACAAAGTAGTTTAATTTTTATCCAGGTAGTTGAATTTTTAATTAAAAAATATCCATTTTCAACATAACAGTTGCATTTTCTCCCAAAAATGATGAAAGTTTTAATTAGATAAATTTTTAAATAAACAAGACAACTTTTCAAAAAAATAGTTGAATTTTTATGCAGAAAAGATTTTAGTTTGACTTTGTGACAACAAAATATGAATTTAAAACGAAAATTAAATTTTTTAAAAGATATTAAAAATTTGACAAAATTACAACTATTTGGTTGAAAAATCAACAATTTCGTTAAGAATTGATCTTTTTTTGTTTAAAATTGTTTTGTTGAAAAATCGTCTTTTTGGCTGAAAAATTCAACTATTTCTTGAAAATTTGTCTTTTTAGTTTAAAAATTCATCAGTAAGCCACTTGCAATTCCCTTATAATTCACTTCTTATTCCAACTAATATGCTTTGAATCTCGTTCAATTCCAATTAATATACCTACAATTCACTTGTAATTCCCTTGTAATCTCTTCTAATATGCTCTCTATTATGGTCAAACCTAAGTGAAATACTCGCAATCCACTTTTAAGCCCAGCTAATATACTTTTAATCTCAGCGAATTATAAATAATATTCTTGTAACCTACTTGTACTCCCCTTGTAATCTCATCTAATATGCTCTCTATTTCAGTCAAACCTAAGTAAAATACTTGCAATCCACTTTTTAGCCCAGCTTATATACTTTTATTCTCACTGAATTGCAAATAATATGATTGTAACCCATTTGTAATCCACATGTCATCCACTCACAATGCTCTTTTAAAACCAGCTAATATGCTTGTAATCTCAGACAAATCCCAATTAATATACCTGCAAACCACTTTTAATCCAATTATAATCCACTTGCAATTCATTTTTAATCCTAGATAATGTGATTGTAATCTCAGTCAGTTCTAAGTAATACACTTGTAATTCACTTGATATCCCAACCAATATTCTTGTAATCTCAGTCAGTCTGAAGTAATATACTTTTTATTCACTTTTCAGCCACATTTACTCAACACATTTAATCAGTAATATGTTTGAAATCCAATTACAATTTACTTGAAATCTACTTTTAATCCATTTTTAATCCACCTCTTACTCCAGCAAATATGCTTTTAATCTCGTTGAATCCCAATTAATATACCTACAATCCACTTGTAATCGACTTGTAATCTCATCTAATATGCTCTCTATTTCGGCCAAACCTGAGTAAAATACTTGCAATCCACTTTTAATCCACTTGCAATCCACTTTTAAGCCCAGCTAATATACTTTTAATCTCAGTCAATTACAAATAATATGCTTGTAACCCATTTGCAATCCACTTGGAAGCCCAGCTAATATGCTTCTTACCTTTGTCAATCCCAAGTAATATGCTTGCAATCCAATTCTAATTCATTTCAAATCCACTTGTAATCCCGTTGTAATATCAGCTAATGTGCTTTATATTTCGGTCAACCATCAGTAAGATACTTGCAATCCACTTGTAATCCACTTGCAAATCATTTGTAATCCTAGATAATGTGATTGTAATCCACTTTTAAACTATTTGAAATCCACATGCAAGACACTTGTAATCCCCTTGTAACCCCTCTTTACTCCCAGCTAATATGATTTTGATCTTGAACAATCCCAAGTAATATGCTTGCAATCCATTTGTAATCCACATGAAATCCACTTACAATCCACTTGTAATCCACTTGTTATCAACTTGTAAATTCAACTAATATGATTTTAATCTCCGTTAATCCCAAGTGATACACTTGAAATCCACACACAAATCAATTGTAATCCCAGATAATACATTTTTTATTTCAGTCAATCGTAAGTGATATACTTGTAATCTTCTTATAATCCACTTAAAATTCACTTGTAATCTTAGATAATATGGTCGTAATCTCAGTAAATCTCACGTAATATACTTGCAGTCTGCTTGTAATCCATTTGTAATCCACTTGTAATCCACTTGCAATCCCATTGCAATCCTATTTATTATGCTTTTTATCTTGGTCAATCCCAACCAGTATGCCTGAAAACGATTTGAAATCTACTCGAAATCCACTTGAAATTTACTTGTAATTCCCGTGTCATCTCAGATAATATGCTTTCTATCTCGGCCAACCCTAACTAAAATACTTTAAATCCACTTATAATCCACTTGCAATACACTTGTGAGCCCAGATGATATGCTTTTTACTGCAGTCAACCTCAAGGGATAGCCTGGCAATCCACTTCAAATCTACTTGTAATCCATTTATTATCCCAGATAATGTTTGTTATCTCATTTAATCCCAAGTAAGATACTTTTAATCTACCTGTAATCCGATTGTTATCTACTTGTAATCCACTTGTAATCCTTTTGAAATTCCTGTCAATAAGCTTGTAATCTCATTTATTCCCGAGTAATCCACTTGTAATCGGCCAAAATCCACTTACATTTAACTTACAATTAACTTTTGATTCTTACAATCTACTTGTAATACACTTGCGATCTACTTGTAATCTACTTGTAATCTACTTGTAATCCTAGATAATATGCATATAATCTCATCCAATCCAAAGTAATGTGATTGTAATCCACCAGGCATCTACTTTCAACCAACTTATTCTTCACTTGTAATCCAATTGTAATCCCAGCTAATAAGATTTTAATCTCATTTAATCCCAAGTAATGCACTTTAAATCCACTTAAAATCCTCTTTTTATTCTCAAACAATATGCTTTTTATTTCAGTCAATCCACTTGTAATCCACTTTGAATCCATTTGTAATTCGCATGCAATTTTAGTTATTATGCCTGTAATCTCATTCAGTCCCAAGTAATGTACTTAAAATCCACTTGAATCCAATAGCAATACACTTGAAATCCAATTGTAACCCTAGATAACATGCTTGTAATCTTATTCAATCCCAAGTAATATACTTGTAATCAACTTGTAATCCATTTGAAATCCATTTGTTATTCACTTGAAATTCATTTGTAATCCTAGATAATATGATTGTAATCTTAGTCAATTCTAAGTAATATACTTGCAATAAACTTGTAATCCACTTGTAATCCCGACTAAAATGCTTTGTAATCTTAGTCAATCCGAAGGAATATACTTTTAATCGAGTTGTAATCCTCATTTAATCAACTCTTAATCCACTTGCAATCCCAGCTAATAGGCTTGTAATCTCACTCAATCCCAATTAATATACTTGCAATCCACTTGTAATTCAATTGAAATCCACATGAAAGCCAGTTGTAATCCCCTGGTAACCCTCCTCTAATCCCAGCTAATATGATTGTAATCTTACTCAATGCGCAGTAATACACTTGAACCCTACTTGTGATACAATTTTTATCCCAGATAATATGTTTGTTATTTTATTTAATCCCAAGTAATGTACTTGTAATCCACTTGTAATGCACATCTCATCCACTTGTTATCGACTTGTAATCCCAGCTAACAGGTTTGTATTCTCATTTAATCCAAAGTAATCCATTTGTAATTCAATTAAAAACCACTTGCAATCCCCTTGTAATCCCAAATAATACGTTTTTTATTTCAGTCAATCCCAAGTGATATAATTGCAATCTACTTGTAATCTACTTGTAATCTTAGATAATCGAGTTGTAGTGCACTTGAAATTTAAATGAAATACACTTGTAATCCTGAATAACATGATTGTAATATCATTTAATCCCAAGTAATATATTTGTAAAACACCTGAAAACCACATGGAATTCTAGCTGATATGCTTGTTATCTCAGTAAATCCCACATAATATACTTGTAATCCACTTGTAATACACATTTAATCGACTTTTATCCACTTGTATTTCTACTTGGAATTCCAGCCTATATGCTTCTTTTCTTAGTCAATACCAAGAAATATACTTGCAGTCCGCTTATAATCCATTTGTAATCCACTTGTAATCCTATTGTAATCCTGTTCATTATGCTTTTTATTTTGGTCAATCCCAAGTAATATACATGCAATGCACTTGTAATCTACTCGAAATCGACTTGCAATTCCCTTGTCATCTCAAATAAAATCCACTTATAATTCACTTGTAATACACTTGTAAGCCAAGCTGAATCTACTCGTAATCCATTTGTTATCCCAGATAATGTTTGTTATTTCATGTAATCCCAAGTAATATACTTGTGATCCACTTTTAATCCACCTGTAATCCAATTGTTTTTACTTTTAATCTTTTTGTAATCCCAGCTAATAAAATTGTAATCTCATTTATTCCCAAGTAATCCACTTATAATCCACTTTTATTCCCAGGTAATATGCTTCTTATTTCAGTCAATCCCAAGTGATATAACTTCAGTCCACTTGTAATCCACGTTCAATCCATTTGTAATTCACATGCAATTCGAGTTGCTATGCCTGTAATCTCATTCAATCCCAAGTAATGTACTTAAAATCCACTTGAAATCTAATAGTAGTCCACTTGCAATCCAATTGTAAACCTAGATAATATGCTTGTAATCTCAGCTAGTCCCAAGTAATGTACTTGTTATACACTTGTAATTCACGTTTAATACACTTGGAATTCATTTGTAATCCTAGATAATATGATTGTAATCTCAGCCAATTCTAAGTAATATACTTGTAATACACTTGTAATCCATTTTAAATCACAACTAATATGCTTGTAATCTCAGTCAATCCGAAGTAATAAGAGAGCCTCGGTGGAAGTAATATAATTTTAATCTACTTGTAATCCACATATAATCAATTTTTAATCCACTTGTAATCCCAGATAACAGACTTGTAATCTCAGTCAATCTCAAGTTATATACTTGCTGTTTACTTGTAATAAACTTGTAATCCTGCGCGATACACTTATCATTCAATTGTAACCAGGCTATCCAATATAATCCAAGTAATTTTCTTATCCTAGGTAATCAATTTGTAATCCCAGATAATTAATGAGTGAAAACATAGGAGTTTCAATATAGACACGGTGAATTAATGAATCTGAATCATTATTATGTCATTATTAATTTAATAATTTAACTGTTTTTTATAGTTCGTCTTTTCCATTATAAGTTCCACTGTACCTGTACCTTCTGGAATCTTCATTCCTGTTTTTAAAATTGGGGCAGCTCTTGGTAGATGTGTGGGAGAAGCAATGGCATTATGGTTCCCAACAGGTGTCCGATATGGTGGTATCATAACTCCCATTATTCCAGGTGAGATCAATTGTAATAATTTTCAATAAAAATCAGCAAAACAAATATTAATATTTTCTATCTCAAAGGATCGGTTACGATTTTATAAAACACAAATACATTGTCAGGTGGATATGCTACAGTTGGTGCTGCTGCATTTTCTGCTGCAGTGACACACACAATTTCAGTGAGTGTTATCATCTTTGAGATGACTGGACAAATCACCCACATTGTTCCTGTGATGATAGCTGTCCTAATTAGCAATGCCATTGCTGCTCTCTTGCAGCCTAGTATATATGACAGCATCATCCTCATCAAGAAGTTGCCCTACTTGCCAGATCTTTTACCCTCTAGTTCTGGTAGGTAATTGTTTATATTACCATAAGCTTCTTAATATGATAAATGTGTCTAGAAACAGAAAAATCTCATGATTTCAATAATGTTTGTAATGACAAATCATTGTTTTAATAGCATTCATTAGGGAATGTTCGGTAAGGAAGGCCTGATGAATTCATGTCGGGGAAACTATGCAAGAATATGTCACTAATCAATTTTATTTGTACATTCTGCATTGTTGATACTTTGAAATGCACCGTGATTTATTGATGCTTTCGGATTATGGAAGATTTAAAGGGTTGGTGAAATGCAATTCTCTCAAAACATTACCAAACTGAAATGATAGGAAGGCATATTTCACCATGTCAAACGATTTTTATTTTCGAGTCAATTCAATAATAGCAACCTATTTAAGCAATTTTTGAAATGATATCTACATGTTGATCTAATTTTTCAAAAATAAATGGAGTGAAAAAAAGTCCTTTAATAATTATAAACAAAACCCAGAATAGAATTTGTCTTTAGACAAACTAGTCACGAAGTTCAAACATTTCATTACAAAGCAGAAAACTGTAAAGGAAAATTGTATTCCGATAAAAACTGTTCAATTTTCATTTGTTAGTGGTAATATCTTGAAATAATTTCTTCCAGTTGTGCTGACATTTTGTTCAGATTATTCGTTTCATATTCTGCCTTCATCCAACCGTACGGGATTATTAGCTAATGTTAATTGATGTTGATCCGATTAGAATTTAATTAGAAGATCTAAGTTTTGTTGGTATACTGTTACAAAAATCAATATGCTAATAAAATATAAATCTTCTAATTAAAATCTGATCTGGTCAACATCAATTAACATTAGCGAATCTTATAGTACGGTTGGAGGAAGATATAACAAGGGAACAAATCAACTATACAGATGGGTTCTTACAAAGAAAACTTGATCAGCATAACAAACAAATCCAATATCTACAACAATACAATAGTGGAACAAATTAACTATAAAAATATGTTCTTTTAAATAAAACTGGACCAGTATCCCAACAAAATCCAACATTTGTGCTGAATATTTTCTAACTGTTGAAAATTTATTTCCAAACTATTTTCATTTATAAGAAGCCATCTGTATAGTTAGTCTGTTCCATATTCGGTATCTTGTTCCAACCATGCTCGAAATTTAGCTGATGTTAATTGATGTGGAACAGATAAAAATTTAATTAAAGATATTAGATATTGTGCGCATACTTTTTTATCATTATATCAAGAAAATGTAAATCTTTCAATTAAATTCTTACCTGGTCAACATCAATTAATATCCACCTTTCTTACATCATAGTTAGAGGAAGAAACAATTAAACAAACCAATTATACAGAAGGGTTCTTTTAAAGAAAACTGGACATTATACTAACAAAATCCATTATCTGTTTTCAATATTATTCTAAATGTTGAGAATATATTTCCGAAATATTATCCTCTGAAAGAAACTATTTGCATAGCTAGTTTTTTAAAATTGTTGTATCTTCTTCTAACCGTGCTAAAAGATTATCTGATATTCATTGATTTGGACTATGTAAGAATTCAGTTAGGAAATTTTGGACTTTGCTAGTATAAGTTTTTTTTGGATCACTATACCAACAAAATCTAAAACTTCTAATTAAATTCTTATCTGGTCAATATCAATTACCACGAGCATATAATACTAACATAATCCAACCTCTATGCTGAATATTCTTCCAAATGTAGAAAATACAGTTCCAAAATATTATCCTTTGAAAGAACCCATCTGTATAGTTTGTTTGTTTCATTGTTCTGTGTTCTTCTAACCGTTCTGGATTTTTTAATAAGGATACCCACAAAATCTAAATTTTCTAATTAAATTCTTACCTAGTCAACATCAATTACCATCACCTAATTGTACAGCACGGTTGGACGAAGATATAGCAATCAAACAAACATACGATACAGACTGGTTCTTTCGAAGAAAGGGAACAGTATGCTAACAAAATGAAATATCTCTACTGAATATTATTCCAAAAGTTAAAATATATTTCCAAAATATTTTTCTTTGAAAAAGCCCATCTGTTTATTTTGTTTCTTTTATTATTGCATCTTCTTCCAGTTATGCTCTAAGATTAGCTGATCTCACTTGATGTTGACAAGATACGAATTTATTTAGAAAATATTGGACTTTTTTAGTACCTGGTCGACATCATTTAGCATCAGCTAATCTTACAGTACGGTTGTAAGAAGACACAAAAATGGAACGAACCAACTATTTCGAAGTTGTTTTAATGGATATTGGACCAGAAAACAAACAAAATCAAACATCTGCACTAAATATTGTTACAAGTGTTGAAAATATATTTAAAAATATAGCCTATTGAAAGAACCTATCTCTATATTTGGGTTTTTAAATTTTTGTATCTTCTTCTGAGTGTGCTGCAAGATTAGCAGATTTTAATTAAAGTTGACTGGTTGAAAATTGAAATGGAAGTTGTTAGAGTTGTTTTAAATACTGATTCCTTTGGACCAGTAGAGCAACCAAATTTAAATCGCCCAATTAAATTCTTACCTGGTCAGCATTAATTGACATTAGCTGATCTTACAGTAAGGTTAGGCGAAGATATAGCAGTGGAACAAACAAACCATTTCAAGGTTTTTTTTAAGGATAATGAACGAGTTACCAGCTAAATCTTATATTTATGCTGAATATTGTTCGAAATGTTGAAAATATATTTCAAAATATTGTACTTTTAAGAGCCAATCTGTATAGTTGGTTTGTTTTGTGTTTTCTTCTGTGTTTTCTTTTGAAGGTGTTACAATATTAGTTAATTTTAATTAATGCAGACTAGGTAAGAATTAAATTAGTAGGTGTTCTATTTTGTTGATATACTGTTTCTTTTTGGACCACTGCACCAATAAAATCCAACGTCTTCTAATTAAATTCCTACCTAGCCAGCACCACTTGAAATCAGCTAATCTTACACTATGGTTGGTAGAAGATACAAAAAGGGAGCAAACTAACAATTTCGCAGTTCTTGCAAAGGAAATAGGACCAGTAAATCGACACAATATAACGTCTATGCTAAATATTGTTTCAAGTGGTAAAAATATACTGTAAATTGTTTGTTACATTGTTGTATATTCTTTGAACCGTGCTGTAAGATTAGCTGATTTTAATAGATCTTGATCAGGTAAAAACTAAATTGAATGATGTTACATTATCATAGCATAATAGGTTTCTTGGACTAGTATACCAACAAAATCTAAATCTTCTAATTACATTCTTTCCGGGTCAAGTTCAATTAACATTAGCTGATCATACATCATGTTTGGAAGCAGATATAGCAATGGAACAAATCTACTATTACAAAGTCCTTTAAAGGAAACTGGACCATTATGCCAACAAAATTCAACATCTTAGCTGAATATTGTTCCAAACGTTGATAACATATTTTCAAAATATTTTTCTTTAAAGTACCCATACGTGTAGTTGGTTTGTTCCACTGTATTTTGTTCAATCATGCTGTAAAATTAGCTGACATAAAATCCAACATCTTCTACTTAAGTTTAGAGCTGGTGAGCATCAATTAACATTTGCTGTTCATATAGTATGGTTTGAAGAAGACACAACAATAGAACAAACCAACAATACGGATGGCTTCTTTTGAAGAACAATATTTTGGAAATATGTTTTTAAAACTTGAAACAATATTCAGTACAGATAATGGATTTGTTTGGTATACGGTCCAACTTCCTTTGGAAAGAACTCGTCTCTGTATTTGGTTTTTCCATTGCTTGTATCTTCTTCCAACCATGCTATAAGATTAGCTAATGTTAATTGATGTTGAACAGGTAAAAACTAATTAGAAAATGTTAAATTTTGTTGTTGACGCCTTTTTTTAAGAGTATGCTAAAAAAATCCAATAAATTCTGATTAAGTTTAGAGATGGTGAACATCAATTAACATTAGCTGTTCATATAGTATGTTTTGAAGAAGACACAACAATGGAACAAACAAACAATACGGATGGCTTCTTTCAAAGGACAATGTTTTGGAAATATATTTTTAAATCTTGAAACAATATTTAGTACCGATATTGGATTTGTTTGGTATACTGGTCTTCCTTTGGAAACTTTAATTGTTTGTATCTTCTTCCAACCACGCTGTACAATTAGCTGATGCCATTTAATGCAGACCATGTAAGAATAAATTAGAAAATGTTAAATTTTGCAGGTGTCGTCTTTTTTTATCAGCATACCAACAAATTCCAACATATTCTAATTAATTTTTTACCTGGTCAACATCAATTAACATTGGCTAATCTTATAGCACAGTTGGAAGAAGATACAACAATGAAACAAACCAACTCTTGTAAAGTTCTTTTAAAGCAAAATGAACTAGTATACCAAAAAAATCTGACATCTGTGATGAATATTGTTCGAAATATTAGGATCAAAAGAAAAATATTTTTGTTTAACAAATTCTAAAAAATTCAAATGACCTACTTCATAGTGAAATATTCTTGCATGGTGTTCTCTAAACCTTATCACATAAGTCTTTATATTTTAATAAATGTTTTCTGAACTTATTTTTAGGTATGTACAATATTTACGTAGAAGACTTTATGGTACGAGATGTTAAGTACATCTGGCATGGTATTTCATATCAAAGATTGAAAGAAATTCTAAAAGAAAATAGAAAACTTCGAGGATTTCCATTAGTAGATAATCCTGATTCGATGATCCTACTTGGGTCAATTCAAAGGCTAGAGCTGATAAAGCTGATAGAGAAACATATTGGTCGAGAAAGGCGATTACAGGTACTTACAAAATAACGCTCGAACAATTATTATTTTATTTAAGTACCCAACTTGACACTATTTCCCATATTCCCCTTTTTTTCATTTTTAAAACGGATTTTCCTTTTTCTCCTGTTTTGATGAAACGTGAAGGTTTTCTCTTTTTCGCATAAATTTAAATTGATTTAATCGGGCCCAATGGGAAAAAACTTTTTTGACAGAAAATTGGTCCTTTTGGATTTAAAATTTAACTTTTTTGTTTATGGTCAAAGTGCAAGCGCTTTTGTTTAAATATGATAAAAGTTTAACGAAATTTCAATTGTTTTGTTGAAAATTAAATTATTTTGTTTTGGATAGAAAACTTGTCCTTTTTGGCTTCAAAATTCAACTATTTTGTTGAAAAAAAATCATCTCTTTTGTCACAGAATCTTTTATGGTGAAAATTTTACTATTTGGTAAAAATTCGTCAGTTATGGTAAAGTTTAACTGTTTTTAATTAT
>JAAAKG020144942.1:0-11000 GCA_010014905.2 Druon quercuslanigerum
GACAATAATAAGGAAGTTTAACGAAAAAAAAATGGACGCGCTCAAAAAAAACATTTTATCAACAAATTAAAAAATGAAAAAATGTAGTCAGGGTTGGGCCATGCTGTCAGGGCTGGGCTACTGGTGAATACTGGCAAAATTGATGCTAAAATAATTGTTCATGAAGAAATAAGGAATCTAACTTGTTTCTTTATTTAAATAAACATAGTTTCAACACGAAAGATGACAAAATTTTCAATCTGATTTGCAATTTTGGCAGATAAAATAACTCTTTGATATTTGAGCGCATTTCAGATGAACTTCTCCTTTGCATTCAATGCACGCAATGGAGTTGCTGCGACTCAAAATAAGAGGCATCTTTACAAGACAAATTATGCAAAAATCTTCGTCCTCATTTTCATCTGAAGAAATTTGCTTTTGCACCTTAAGTAGGCGACCGGGTTTCGCTATTTTTTAAAATTTTTATTTTAAAAAATTTAAAAATTTAAAATTTTAAAATTTAAATATCATTATTATATATATATATATATTACTTATGTTATTTTCCAGTGATGTTTTTTTTAAATAAAATGATTGATTGTTTTTTATTTTAAGCTTTTTTTCATTAAAAATTTTTTTTATGCACGATTAATTAAGATTATAGATAAAAAATCACTTTTGTAACAAAAATACATTAATTTTATGTTTTTCGGACCAAAAAATTGTTGCAAAAAATAAATTTTTCTGATGAGAAAAAAAATGATGTGGCCCAACCCTGACTACAAAAGTGGCCCAACCCTGACGACAAGAATCATTTTACATTGCTATACGTTACAAACAAACAGGTTAGAATTTCAACTTTTCCATTCAGGAACTTATTGACGGTTACCTACATAATAGAAATATATACTTACTTTGACTTCTACATGATTCTCGTCCGAGTTTCACAGTCTTAACTGAGAGATGTACGAAACTTTTGGATGTATCAAAAACAATACCTTAGCTCAAGATTTTTCGTGAACACTTTTAGACACTAGCAATGCACTGAAAAGTTTGCTGTGACCATGAGTAATAATGCCACGAAATTACATAGATGGCGCGGATTAAATTCAGCAAAATATGGAAGTGGCCCAACCCTAACAGTGGCCCAACCCTGACGACATTCCCCTATATATATTGTGAGCTTGCATTAATTTTGATGGATTTTTTCGTAAAATTGTGGGTTTATTAAAAAAAAAGTTACCGTTGCTCATTCAAAATATTTTCCATCGCCAGCAAATTTAATAAACAAATGCATGATTCGGGCATCTGTCGAAACAAAAATTCTTTTGTTTCTGAGTCAACTTTTTGAATTTAAAACTTCATGATAACTTCAGCAAAATGCATAGTATTTTAAATAGATATAATGATCTTTCAAATAAACTTAATGAAAAAATGCATTCATCAGACATTTGTCGACAGAAACATTCATTTTTTTCCTTATCAACTTTTTTAATTAGTAAGTTTATGCTAACTTCAGAAAAATTCATAATTTTTTGATCAATCATTATCAATCATGCTATAATGCATTTGTTCAAATAATTTTTTTCAAAAAATCAGAAAATTGATCAAAAAATCATAAAGTTCCTAAATTAAAAATTTTAAATAGAAAAACAAACATTTTTTCTGTCGACAAGTCGCTGATTAATACATTTGTTTATAAAATATGCTTCAAAAATCATAAAATCGAACAAATATATTTTCGAAAACCCTCATATTTATATGCAAATATAGTGTATTCTACATTCAAGTTAAAATATTAATTATAAAGATTAGACTTTTTGAGTTTAATTTAAGGATTTCCCATAAAAGTAAAATATTATATTATAATATAAATATTATGCTGTTAACGAATCTTCTTCTTTAAATTTCCTTATATAAAACTGACTCTCATGAAACGTAAATATCTCAGAAAGACAATCTTGGCGCTGATGGTAAGAGATAGGACTTTAGAATATATCATTTTATACAAGATAGGAATTCCTTGAGGAAACATTAAGAAATATTTCTTATTATTATTATTTTTAATTCTGATAAGGGAACCTGCACTACCAATAACCTTCTATCATTCGCTAATTCGTCTATGTGAATCATCATCTATCTTCCCGTACCTAGTAAATTAGCTACCAATACATATGAATTTCTCAACTTGTCCAATTCTGTTTCGAGATCCGCACCTTCTTCGTCCAAAAAGCCATCCTTAAACGCTTGTCCATGAATAACATAAATAGCCATGAAGACATAATGTATCCTTGTCTAACGCCTTGCATGACATCGAACCATTCACTCAATTTCTCATTTACCCTTACACTCGTTTTGCTACCCGTATATATTGTTCTTAGAGCTTGTAGGAGCTATCCATTTACTCCGTATTCTTTTAGGACTTCCCAAAGTTGACTTCTATCTACCCTGTCAGAAGCTTTTCCTAGGTCAACAAATGCACAGAAAACTTTTTTTCCTAGTTTAAAACTTTTTTCTGTGATTTGGCTTAAGCAGAATATTTGATCCGTACATGAACTTCCTAGGATAAACCCCCTTTGGACTTCCCGAATCTTTCCTTCTGTTATTTTTATTACCCTAAGAATAAGTACTTTTGACTATATTTTACTTACGGTACTTAATAAGCTGATCCCTCTGTAATTATTTTAGTCGGTTTTATCTATCTTTCTTTTTTATATTGGTACGATAATCGCTTTTCTCCAATCACTTGGAACGTCTCCTATTTAGTTGCAAAAATTTATCAGTTCGCACAGTCTGTGTGCTACGTACTCGTCACCGTCTTTAAGCATTTCATCGTTAGTACTGTCTATCCCGAAAGCCTTACAGTTTCTCCGGAATGTCCCCTTAAATGGTCTCTGAAAGTGTCTCTAACCTTACCTGCCTCATATTGTGTCACGTTCCGAGCAAATAGGCGAGGGTAGTATAAAATTTGGTAAGAGAGAGACCAGGGTGCTGATTATGTTAGAGTGGTAAGGCCTGACAATTTATTTTTATTTGTGGCTAAGTTGTCACTTGTCAGCTCTATGCGAACTGTGTTATTATGAAGTGTTTAAATAAAAAAAGGATAGTAAATTTAACAATAAATTTAATATAAAAACATAGGATGGAGTAACTAAATATTAACTTACGGGTACCTTTTCTTTTATGAAAGGGCGAGAGAAAGTTGTTTTGTCGATTGTATCTCCGTTGTTATCGTAGGGCTTCATTTCAATTATCTTTTGCTGTTAAACTGTAGATATCTTCCGAGTCTGTGCCCTCCCATGGTATTGCATTGCTTATTACCTTGAACTCTCTAGCTTATTATCAGCGGTGCATTACTACGGTTAGATACACAATCGGATGAGTTAGTTATGTACGTAAATGCATATATACTTAAGAGCGCTGTCTCATGGTTGGCTTAGAGATAAGGTAGGTAGGCTCTATATCTTTATTTCGTATTAGCACCTTCAAAGTTGCCTTATCTATGCTTTCGATTATCTTATTTTGGAAATCTTTGCGCACATCCGGTTTCTGTAGGTTGTCCATTTTTACCCTCGTTTCTTTTGTTTTCTTTATGCTCTTTTTTCTCCATCCCCGACCTAAGGTAATTTTCAAGATCAGAAGGTAATCAGTATTGCTTTTATTGTTAATGATCAGTATCTTCGACTAACTCTCCTAGTGTTTCATCCGCAACAGCAAAGTCAATTAGACTGTGCCTATTTTCTTTAGACCAGGTGTGCGTGTGGATCATTTTATACGTAAACCAAGTATTTGTAATAAACAGACACCTTTCTAAGCATAAGCCAACTACATTATCTCCGTTATATTTTGGTCTTGAATCCCCAAAATTACGTCTTTTATTTCTCTGGAATAACTTTCACTGGCTCGTAGCACGCTATAATAAATAATCATCTGATTCCTACATTCATTCGAGCCCACAGCAGTCTGCAAGGAACAAAATCATGATCTCCGAGATTCTGCTCATCACATTTATTCCGTAAATTCCTCAAATATCGCAAATTTCACTAATTGTACGATTTCCACAAAGTCCGCGAATTTCATAAATTCCACGAATTCAAAAAATTTCGTAAATGTCGCGAATTCCTCCATTTACGTGAATTCTTTTAATTCTGTGAATTCCTCGTATTCCTGCATGTCCATGAATTCCGAAAATTGCTCAAATTCCATTAATTCCATGAATTCTAAGAATCCCACAAATTCGTTGAATTGCGAGAATTCTGTGAATTCCTGAAATTCCATAAATTCCGTTTCTCATAAACTTCTTAAATTCTATTGATTCTTTGGTTTTCATAAATTCTCTGATCTTCATCAATTTCGTAAGTTGAATGAATTCCATAAATTCTGCGAATTTCATTAAGTCTGGGAATTTATTGAATTCCGGGAATTCCATAGATTTCCGGGAAATTCGTCATTTCTGTAAGTTTTAAGAATTTCGCGAATTTCATGAATTGCTTGAATTCCGGTAATTCCTTTAACTATATGAAGTCCGTGATTTCCTTGTGCACAATTTTCGACTTACAAACGCTCTAACGTAGGTAATGGAATTCTGGACAAATAAAAAATGTAAAAACAAGTTAAGGTTAATTCCACTTTCTACGCGTCGCTCGCTCTCTCTTTCCATTAAAAACGTATAAGCACTAGATCTTAATTCGCCGCGCATTCTTAGTCATGTATAAATCTCAATTTTGCAAAATGAACGCTCTTGCTACCATCGTAAAATTATATGATGTAGAAAAAAATTATTACTTAGTTTCTTGCAGCAGAATCGAGTTCACAATTCGGATGTTTACCGAATTGCTACCCTTTTCCTGGTGTTCCTCCTTCCGGCACTTCTTATTCTAATATGTCTCTTCCTTCTGGCAGACCTTCTTCTCCTGCCAGGTCTGCTGCTTATGCTGAGCCCTCTCTTCGTGCCTGATTCAGGTCTACCCTTTGCAAGCAGAGTTCTTCGCTCTTACTTGGATTTGACCCTGATTAAATTAGATTAATTCGGCTCATTTCGAAATCGAATCCGTACTGGGTATTCGAAATTCGTAGATATACTTTTCATGCCGATATGCCAATTTGTTTGATACTTATACAACTCTTCGTAGAATATTTAGCAGAAAACAACTCCGCAAAAAGGGTAAAAATAAACATGAAGAGCGGTTTGACTTGCGAATTGACTCGGGGTCAAACTTTGGATACTGCCTTAAGCAAGAATAACCTAATCTCAAAGAATTTTCGAGTAGTACATGTAAACGAAATGTAAATTAACAACAAATAAAAATACATACAGTTGTGTGTGATTGGTAGTCGGCTTAAAATCCTGCAAATGACTTTTAATAACAATAAAGATTCAATGTATCATCGTACCGAATGCTTAAATCTATTGTCAATGTCCCAGCCTCTCCTTTAGATTTATATATCTCATATCGCAGGTAACTAATGCAAAGGGTAATATTTTTCTAAAAAATGTTGCCTAGCATTATTTAAACAACTTATAGAATGTGCGCTTTTTTAGGGAAAACCTTGTAAAACTTTAGTTTCTAAATCTGTTCGCCATATCGCTTATAACGCAATGTTTCAGTATCTCAATGCAATCTATCTAAAAGAATAGCTATCCTAAAGTTGATTGTATTATTATTTTTTGCATAATTAGTAGAAGATTCAACTATTGGGTTACAATTTGATATTTTATGGTTGAATTCAACTGATTTAAAACTAATTTTTTTCTCTTAAAAGATAATTGTTTAGACCTAAAACTTAACAATTTTATGTTTCATTTAAAAAATTTTTTTAGTTGAAAATTCAGCTATTTGGTTCAAGATTGAACTATGCTGTTAAAAATTCGTTCATTTCGGTTTAATTTGGGTTATTACATATTCTGCTTTTGGTAGAAAATTCAATTTTCTTAGTTATAAATTAACCTTTTCACGTTATTAATGTTTTTTTTTTTGTAATTTCGACTGACTTGATAAAATTGGTCTTCTTTGTTTAATACTTTAACGACTTGGTCAAAAGTCTTACTATTCTGAGGAAAATTCAGCTTCATTGCTTAAAACTTCAACTAGTTGTTCAATCATTTTGTTAAAAATGCAATATATTTTAAGGGCCATGGTCTAAACCTGTCAAGTAACATTTTTTCGAAATTGATTTTTTTTGTATTTTCTGCAATATGTTTCATGTGCAGTTAAAATTCCGCAAACTAAATGTTAAAATTCTGTTTAGTTTTTCTTATGAATTTTCGAAAATCGTGTTTTGCTATCTACAGCATATGTTCGAAAAACGATTTTCCATCACCTTCTAAAATTTTTGAAATGTCAGTTAACAGGTTGAGGCCACTGATCCTTATTTTTACTTGAAATCTCAGGAATTTGAATTGTTTATAATTGAATTCCTTTAAAGGCTTACTTTTTGGTGTAAAAAGTTAACTTTTTTCGCAAATCCCTTTGTTTTTAAACCATTTTTTAAAGTGAAAATTTGACAGTTCCATTTTTTGTTTAAAAAATGGCTATTTATGTTAAAAGTTTTACTTTTTGGTTTAAAATTCGTCTTCTCTGACTGAAGAACCATTTATTCAGCTTAAGATGAGGCATGAATTTTTACTTGAAATCTCAGGAATTCGTCTTTTTCTGTGGCTAAACCTTCATTCTTTTATCTTCAAATTTAACTTTTCTGTTTTCAGGTTTAATATATTCTTTACAAGTTGAAAATTCTACTGTTAGGTAAAATATTTATATATTAAATTCCGCATTATTCATTTAATAGTTTATGTAAATATTTCAATAAATTTAGCTTTGTGGGAAATAAATCGGGTTTTAAATAAAAAATACGGTACCATAGATTAAAAGCTTGACGATTCTGTGAAGCTCAAGCACATAAATTGAGTAAAAATAAATGTATATTTATTTGAAGAAAATGTTTTATTCAAAGTGTTAAAGCAGGGTGGCCACTAACCAGGTAGAATCGGGAAAACCGGGATGAAGCAGGGAGAAAAATATTACACTTGGAAATTACCCACAATTCCACACAATTATATTTTGAAAATGCTAATCCAAAACAGTTCAATTTTTCAGGCCTTGAACCTAAAGTTTTTTCCTAAATTAATGTTTAGATTAATTTTTGGAGTTTTTCAATTTTGAATGTCAATATTTTGTAGTTTTAAATTCAAATAATCTACATTTTAGAATGAATAATAATTCTAAAAGAAGGTTTCAAGTTAAAAAATTAAACATTGAGTTTAAAGTAAAAAACGACGAAAATAATTAAACTACCAGAAATGGCTAACTCAGTCAAAGGAAAATTTGGGTAATTTTATGTGGTTACAATTTTAGATTTCTAAACTTTCAGAAACAATGCTAAATTTTTATTTTTTCCTTTTATAGGATTCAATTTTCAATAAAAATTTAATTGGATGAATTCTGGAAAGTATTTATTAGCAATTTAAACATTTTTAATTTTTAAGCGATTTAAATATACTTTCAATAATTGAAATTTTAAAGGGTTTGAGCATAAAAAAGTCTTAATATCCCAATTTTTGTAACTAAAATTCTGTTCATTTTTAAGTAAGGCTTGCATTCGTTTTTTAATCAATTTTAATGTTAAATTGTAAATTTGTTATGTAACAGCAATTTAAAATGTAAAAGTTTTCAATCTTTGATTATTTACTTTAAACGCTTTTATTATAAAAAATAAAATCTTAATTCTTCTGCATTCTGAATGAACCAGTTTCCAAACTTTGAATCTAAAATATTCCACTTTTACCATTTTGACATTATCATATTTTTAAAATTTTATTACAAAATCATTCTAGTTTCGTGATTCTCCCTGATTCATTGGCCTTCTTGTTATGTGATTTAAATTTAATTAATTACTTGCTAAATAGTTTGCTGATATTTATCGACTTCCGCGATTGATAATATATGTGGAAGAACGGTAGGTTTTGCAAAGAGAGTTAATTTTTTATAAACCGGGACAAATCACGAATATTCATCGGGAGAATCCGGAGAATGCCGGAAGACGAAAATTTAAAAAATAGTGGCTAAACTGGTTGAATACACTTTTGCAGTAACAAAGTACATTTTTAATTTACAGAGGTAATTATTTCCGCTAAAACAAAGATACTTTTGATTTGTTAGTATCTACTGTAGATACAATGAATGGCGCTTTGGAACACGGCCAAAAGCATACACTACCTTATCTACACCATCTGCGATAGAAACGAAGAAAAGTAAATGATGAGTCATCTGTATATCCTGAGATCAAGATATGTATTTCTTTCTAATGTACAAGCTTTCAAACGAACTAGAATTTCTAGAATTTCCCATCACTTTTTACCAATCGCTTGGAAATGTCTATTTCTATCTTAATCTACCGGCTTTGTTTGTTTGAAAATGTAATCATGTAGATGACGTATGCTAGAAATTGGACAAAAATATTTAAACATATGGCCTCAAAATTCAGAACCGATTACCTATTTTGATAAGAAAGAAATTTAATCAGTAAAATTCTTTAAAGTTAATATCACAATTTATATAATATTTATATAGTTTCAGCTGTATTCACGTCTCACGAAGCTAAGATTGGTGGTTACAGTCTGCGGTGTACTCAATACGATTATCCAGCTAAAATCTTGGACAAAGCTCTGGGCACTGAGTGACCCAAGGAAAACTGTCTTCTGTATTTTCCCCGCAAGTGTCTTAAAATTTTGTTGACATGCGATGATTCTTTTCAGGCTAATAGACACAAAAAGCTGTACACCTCAAATAGCACCAATGATCAGTACGACTGGCTTAACAAAATATACCACGTACAACATTTGCAATTTCCATATAAGGGATACAAAAAAAATACCCAAATTCTATATTTTCAATTAATATATGATTTCAAAACTTTAACATATTTTATGAAAGAAAGTATTTCGTAGAATTTAATTTATCATTACTGTTAACAAATTTTAATATTTAAATTTATTTAGATAAAACTTAGTCTCGTATAACCTAAATATTTTAGAAGGAAAATATTGAAGCTTGTAATTTAAGAGATAACGACTTTAGAATATTTTATATAATCCGAGGACGTTACAACGTCAAATAAATTCCTCAATAATATATAAATAAATTTTTCATCCAACTTGAAAATAGTAAATAAGCGCCATTTTTATGTTGTTTAAACTTTCTAAATCTACTTCCAACCATACACTTGCAACAATAGAATTAATTTTTCTTTGAAATTTGAAGATTTTTTGACAAAAACCATAGCAATTACGAGTTTTAAAGTATTTCATAAGGAGCCATTTTAGATTTTTCCAAATTTTGACATTGGTATATCAATAGATCAAGAAATATGTTTCTTAACAATACTGCAGTCTTTTAATTGAAATCTGAAATTATGTCACCGGGAAACATAAAAATAATGAGTATAGAAAATAAAACTTTGGCAGCCAACATACATTTTTTCTAAACTTTGAATTTTAGATGCCATAACGAACTCTCTACTAAATAATTTTGGCTCTTTTAATAATTTGAGGTCATTTTGTTACTAATTAGAGAAATTGTAGCCTTGTTTCAAATTTAGGGATACTTCATTTTGTACATTCCGAAGAAATTTTTGATTTTTTAAGCATATTTTTGGAACATAGTCTAAAGATCATGATTGCACAGAGCAAAGGATTTCAATAAAATATTTAAAAAATTACCTATATTTGTATTTTTACGGTACTTTACCCCAATGTTAATTGCGTGAAAAACTTTAAATTATATGGGCCAAATGTTAGGATCACTGATTTCGCTCAAATTTGTTGATCTTTTTTTTGGTCATTAAAAAATTAGGGGGGTGGGGCGAGATGAAGAAGAATCCAAAATCGATAAATAAGGACCACCCTAATATAAACGCTAGATCTGCGTTCTGTACAATTGTGTAGTGCAGAAAAATGAATACTCTATTTCTTGTTGCAGACTTGAGTTCAAAATTCAAATGTTTACCTAAAGGCGACGTTTTTTCTGGTGTTCCTCAATATAGTACTTCTTTTTTTTATAGGTCTCATCCTAATAGCAGCCGTCATTTTTCTGGCAGTCCTTCGTCTCCTGATTCATTTTCTGACAGGTCTCCTGCTCATGCCAAGCCGCCTCTTCATGATAGCACCAAATATACATCCAAACTACCTTTCTAAAACGGTTAAGAATAAACATGGACAGCGGAGCGATTTTCTAATTGACCCGAAAGGAAATTCGGGATATACCCTTAGGCAGCAAGAACAGAATCTTAAATCAGTTTAAAGTAGCACATGTGCATAACATGTGAATTAAAATTATGTATACTTTAATGCAATGAAGAATATTAATTGTGAGCGTGAATTAATTTTAATGAATTATTTCGTAAAATCGCCGGTTAATTTAAGAAAAGAAGTTATCGTTGATCATTTAAAATATTGTTTATCGCTAGCTAATACTTTCTACGAGCTTTCTGACAGCATACAGATACCACGTCGAAAAAACGACCCGTCTTTTGTTGCTATACGTGAATGGACCCATTTTTTGACATCTTCGTAAGAAGTGAATCGTTTCTCAGAAGAACCATAATTCCTTGAACGGACAAAGTAGTAATCAGAAGACACGATGTCTGGAGAATACGGCGAGTGGGGCATGGGCATTAGCGCGGTAGATGATACTCACCCGACGAAATCCAAACGTAGATGCTTTTGGTTCCGGTCGCTTCAAACAGATTCAAATTTTTAAGTTTTTCATCATTCACTACCAAGGTTTTTTGGATATATGGTAGAAAACCCCAGAGTTTGTATGCAACTATGCCATTTCACAACCACTAGATGTGGAAAAAACTTGATTACCGTCTGCTTGTTTTGAAGCTTATTCTGGAAGTATCCCCTGCGATTAATGGATTCAGTTTCACGTTTGCAAACACTAGCCCGTGCAGAAATTGCGACTCGGTGTTGGTAGGGTGTTAGTTATTTTGCCCTAACTTTATTAGGGCGCTGGACGGGA
>JAAAKG020144943.1:0-11000 GCA_010014905.2 Druon quercuslanigerum
TTCAACAAAATAAATAATTTTCAGCTAATGAAGATAAGTTTTCATCCAAAAATAGAATGGTTATATTTTCAGTTAACTAAAATTTTAACAAAGGAAAACGAATGTTTAACAAAATAGTTTAATTTTCAAACAAAACAAGTTTTTAAATTAAAATGATGAGTCATCAACCACAAGAATGAATTTTTAACGAAGCAATTTCATTTTTACTGAGCACATGAATTTTCAACGAAAAATTTAATAGTTGATATTTCATTTAAAAGATATTTTAATTTGAAACAAAAAATAGTTGAATTCAACCAAAGAAGACGATTTTACAATAAAATAGTTGATAATTCTTGATAAAAAAAGATTAGTTTTCAACTAAGTAGTTGCATTTTTAGCCAAAAAAGATAGCATGTCTACGACGGTTGATCAAATTTAAACCTAAAAGACGATATTTTAAGCTACAAAGTTTTTGGAGTCAATAAAGAAAAAAATCAATTAAATAATTAAATTGTCAACAAAATACAATAATATGTAAACAAATAATAAACTTTTTAACTTAAAAAAGATAAACTTTTAATTAAAAATAGGAGAGTTAACTTTTTAGTACAAAAATTAAGTGTAAAATAAGGTGATCGATTTTCCTACCAAAAAGACGAATTTTCAACAAATAGAGATTTTTCAGTCAAAACAGAAAATACGGTTCATTCAAATTATTAAATTTTTCAGCCGAAAAACGAATTTTCTCCAAAACAGTTGAATTTTTAATCGGAAAACATCAATTTTCAATAAAAAAAAATTATATTCTTAGCCAGAAAAGAGGAATTTTCAAACCAAGAATATTATTTCTCTACACAAAGAGGCGAATTTTTAATTACAAGATCAAATTTTAACCAAGGAGATGAATTTTAAACTAAAATTAGTAATCTTTAACTAGAATATTCGAATCTTTAGTTTAAAAAAATTTTTTTTTGAAAAAATACCGAAAAAGCTGGCTATTTTTACCGAAAATTTCGGTAAAAATTGTTCCTTTTCTGGCTCTATTTGAACTTAAATATTCGGCTATTTGTAACGAAATTCCGGTACACGTAGCCACGGCCTAAAAATAATCATTTTAAACTCTGAAAGAAACCTTCAACCAAGTATTTTAACTTTTAACCAAAAAATTTGATTTTACGATGATTAATGTAATGCTAGATTTTGAAACCAAAGAATATTTTAATTTCAAATAAAAAATAATAGAATTGAGCAAAAAATACGAATTTTTAATAACATAGTTCAATCATAAAACGATCAAAATTAATTTTTTACAAGCAGTTGCATTTTTACTACAGAAAGACTATATTTCTAATAAAGCACATGAATTTTTAAGCCAAAAGAAGAATTTTCAAAAGAATAGTTGTATCTCATGTAAGAAAGATTTTAGATGAATTTTTAATACCAAAACAAGAATTTTCAATAAAAACTTAATTTTCTTTCAAAATATTGCATTCTTATCCCAAAAAGACGAATATTAAAAAAAAAACAGGATGACTTTTTAAATAACTAGTGGAATATTGATATAAATAATAAAATTTCTAACTAAAAATATAATCCTCAGGAGGAGACAACAGTAAAAAAGGTAATAAATATACAAGTCAAATAAATTATTCAGAAGAATATTATATCAGGGTGGCTGCAAAACTTTATTTTCAAAATTCCCTAATTTTTCCCTGATCATTAAAACGAAAAAAGTCAAATTTATTATCCCTGACAGCTGTACCCTCGGCAGAAAGAACGTTGGATGAACACAAGTTTTGTGCCCATAAAGTTCTACAGAATTTTTTAGTAACTGTTTTTCTATTCCCCGGTAGTGCTGCAATTGCTCAACTATCCAGAAAAATGCGTGAAGAAAAAACTGAATTAGTAAAGAAATGTCAAATAATCGTGATTGTTTATTTCGTGTCAATCTCAACTTCAAAATGTACGTTTCTACATCTAACTTACAATTAGAACTTTTGAACAAGGGTAGAAAAAATTGAATCTAGAGTTAGATTTGGAAAAATACAATTTTTCATTTTTTTGTGAAATTATAAAACATGAAAACAAGAAGTCATTGAAAAGATATTTTCAGTTTATTCTTCGAAAAAATCGAACCTTTTCATTTCGATATTGTCAGCTGTATTGAATTTTAAATATATATATAAGTTATAAATAAAAATTTAATGTAAAAAATTAAGTTCTGCAATTTAAGGTTGTCACGGTATAGCAGACAAATTTACATAAAATCCATGTTTTGGGAAATTTTTGGCTCCATAGTAAGTGTTACATGCTTTTATTAAACTACGGGAATTCTGAAAAATCAGGAATATTTAGAGTTGGTTCTTTCTTTCTACCAGGGAATATTTTCGCATCTCGCCATTGCCAAATTACTTCCTTAGTTGTATCTTCTTCATATTCCAAGCACCTTACTCCAGAGAGGCCTCTGCAAATTAGACAAACAAATTAAATTGCAGTGTCTATAACATTGAAATGTGCATAAAAATTTAAATAAATAAACTACATTTCGTTTAATTTGCAAGTAGCCGGATAATCTTCCTTAAAACACTGCGGCCTCAATATGTTGAAATATGTTCTTCCCAAGCTGTTAGCAACCCGAGAGTGAGCTTTTTTTAAGCATTCATGAAATTCATCATCACAAGAGCAGTGTGATCTGTGAAATATGTAAAAAATATATAGTAGTTTTTAAATCTATAAAACATCTAATAAATAAAATATGCACTTTACAAATCAATTATATTAACTTATAGTAGGGTGCCCGCAAAAAAACCTGAAAATCATGAAGATGCCAGAGAATTTTTTCTCAGGGATATGTCAGACAAAATTCAGAGATTTTGAAAAAAATACTTATCAAAGCCAGAGTATTTCTATAAGAATAACTATATTACATTTACACAACCGTGAAGAATAACAAATTTTTATTAAATATTTTATTAAATTCTAATTCTTGTCTTTGAATAATATCGGTTCCTTTTTGATCCTAGGACGTCGACAATTTTGTATTCTCCATGAATTCTAAGATCTGAAATTCAAAGAAACTCAAATTCAAAGAAAATTAAATAAATGACAAAATTGAACTTTAAACCCTGAACTTTAAACTGTTCTTAATAGTTTCCTGTTGCTCTCAGGACGTTGGAAATTTTTGTTTTCTGCAGGAAAGTTATTATTTGAAATCCAAGGAAACTCTGTTTTACATGACGTAATAAATTTTCAAAAAAGATGTAGTCATTGAAAGATCATTGCCAACATTAAAAAATCCAAACTTTCAACTAAATCCGAAGTTTATATTTTCACGAAAAAGTTCCCTTTTCTAAGAAGCCCAAAATAATATCCTTCATAAGAAGGAAAGTATCAGAAATCCAAAGAAAGTCTATCCTACATGAAAAAATAAATTCCAAAGAAACTGAGTAATGTATAGTCCATCATCGGAAAATTGGAATTTTTATTTGTCATATTTTAAACATTTTAAAACTGGTTGAAACTGTAAAAACCGGAGACAAAGATTTAAAATTGAACCAGTTAAACTTTAAACCTGCATAAGAGTATTAGGCAGTGACTTTTTTTTTTAATTTTAACAATACAAAATTTACACATGTTTTTTTTACCAATTTGAAACTAAGGTATTCAGAATTCCAAGGAAACTTTAAAGCTACATTACTTTTTCGCTGAAATTATGCAAATTAAACATTAAAAATGTTGATTATAACAAGGAAGAGATTATACTTATAATTAAGTATTAAGATTTAATTAATAATGATGGAATTCTTAAAAAGTGAAAATATTCTTGATGAGAATGATTTTAATAATATAAAACTGGTTTATTTGACAAATTTTATTTTTTGTCCGACTTTTTTATATAGCAATTAATATAGATTTCCAACTTGTAAGTATATCTATCTTAAAAAATAATGTTTTTTAATAACAGAAGTAACTAAACAATCATTTATAATTAATAAAAATTATAATATAACTTATTTAAAAAAATATTGCTTTTTCACATATAAAAAAATGTTTATATTTTATGATTGAAAAATAATCCATTTTCTCAAGAATAATTTTGTGAAAAAGATTCAATCATTAAAAAACAGATTTTCTAACTATCTCACTTTCCGGCTCACTAGAGACATAAATATCAACAAAAAAGAAAAAACAGGGAGAAAAAAAGGCAAAAGTCAACCAAAACCAAACTTTCACTCTTTCCCTTGCTCCGTCCTTTTTATACTACTTGGGGATCAACGTGTTTCAAGTCCAATTTAGACCTCCTCATCAGGGATTAATTTATAGGATAATCTAAAGGTATAACAAAAAGTTGATGTAACCTGAAAAGAAAATATTTCAATGGATATTATCTCAAATTTGAATAATTATTTAAAAATTATATCTGTGAATGGCAATCTTTAATAGTCAAATTTAAGAGAAATTTTAAAATTTTCAGTATTTATATATAATTTTTCTTTTGTTTTTGAAATCAAAACTAATTCGTTTTTTAATGTCAAAAATCTTTTTAGAAAACACTCCATGAACTTAGTTTTTTACTAATAGTATAAAATTCTTTTATATATATATATATATAATTTTTTTCACAGGCTCTCCAATAACATCAATCCCATTACCTCTATTTCTATTAATTTCAATGAAATCCTTTTTATATATACCGAAAAACAATCAAATTCTAGGTCAATCTTATTTGCTAATTAATTTATTTTAAGCCAACTTCGTCTTTCTATTAGTAATTATGTATAAAAAATTATTAACTCCCTGTGTTTATTTGCAACTGTTTAGAAACACACACTAGAATGTCCTATCAATGATTAAGATTATTTTAACAAAAAGCACTTTAAAAACTCTAGTTAATGTATTGTTTTCACACAAAATGAATAAAATCGAACACGATAGAAAAGAAGTATTCGATGTGCAGTTATAAATATATTGATAAAAATGTGAAGGTACTCAATGGTACATAATAAGAAAATGCACATATTTTAATGTATGGCATTCATCCTCAAATATCCTTTGGTTATAAGTAGTGAGGGTTTTCTTTCAGAAAAGAAATATTTGATGTGCAGCGTGTAAAATCTCGACGCTAACTAACTTCAAAAACAGAAAGAAAACCCTCACTACTTATAACCAAAGGTTATCTGAGGATGAATGCCATAGATTAAAATATGTGCATTTTCTTATTATGTACCATTGAGTACCTTCACATTTTTATCAATATAATTATAACTGCACATTGAATATTTCTTTTCTGTCGTGTTCGTTTTTATTCATTTTGTGTGAAAAGAATGTATAAACTAGAGTTATTAAAGTGCATTTTGTTAAAATAATCTTAATCATTGATAGGAAATTCTAGTGTGTGTTTATAAACAGTTGCAAATAAACACAGGGAGTTAATCATTTTTTATACATAATTACTAATAGAAAGACGAAGTTGGCTTAAAATAAATAATAAATATATAATCAAATAAGATTGAGCTACAATTTGATTGTTTTTCGGTGTATATAAAATGGATTTCATTGAAATTAATAGAAATTGGGGTAATGGGATTGATGTTATTGGAGGGCCTGTGAAAAAAAATATATGTATATATATAAAAGAATTTTATATGATTATTAAAAAACTAAGGTCTACTATATTAAAAAAAGATTTTTTTGGATAAAATGCAAAATTCATGAAGTGTTTCCTAAAAATATTTTTAACATTAACAAACGAATTAGTTTTAATTTCAAAAACAAAAGAAAGAAAAACTAGATATAAATACAGAAATTTTTTTTAAATCTCTCTTAAATTTGACTATTAAAGATTGCTATTCACAGATACAATTTTTAAATAAATAATCAGATTTTAGATAATATCCATTGAAATATTTCTTTTCAGGTTACATCAACTTTTTGTTATACCTTTAGTTTATCCTATAAATAAATATTAAAAATAATTAAATAAATAACAAGGAGAGAAGTCTAAATTGGCCTTGAAACACGTTAGTCACCAAGTAGTATAAAAAGGACGGAAAAAGGAAAAGAGTAGGAGGTTGGTTTTGGTTGACTTTTTCCTTTTTTTCTCCCTCTTTTTTTTGATATTTATGTCTCTAATGAGCCGGAAAGTGAGATAAATTGGAAATCTGTTTTTTAATGATTGAATCTTTTTCATAAAATTATTTTTGAGAAAATGGATTATTTTTCAATCTTAAAATAAAAAATTTAAACGGAGACTCTAACTTTTTATTTTATTTTTTTTATTTCATTTTCGTATTAATAAAATATTAAAAATTATAGTTAAATAAGTAATAATAGTTTTAATGTTAGCAATTTTTAGAAATGTATTATAGTTTGAATTATTATTTTTCATTTTTTTTTTGATAGTATGATAATTTAAATACATTGGTTCTGAATCAACCAATAAATGTTTAATCTTTCTCCTATTTTCCCTTTTTTAAGCTCATTTTGCGCTGTAATCCCTCTTGTAGGCTATACTTGAGGAAAATTCAAGTTTTCACCTGAAGATGAATTTTGAATATTATGAGCCGGGAAAAATGGAAAAATTGCCAGGAAAAAGTCAGGGAATTTTGAAAATGAAGCTTTGCGGCCCCCGGTTATAGTGAAACGTGTTATGTTGGTCGAGAATTCATTCAACCACTTAACTTATATAAAAAATGTGCAGATTAGCACATAAATATCTTTAATGAATTTAAAATTGTTTTTCATATCTTTTATTGGAATACATAATAATGTGATTAATTTGAAAAATGAGTGAATATATCATTTATAAAATTTTGTAGATAATATATTCTAACCTGGTGAAAAGTCCGATATTATTTAGGCCATGATCTTTCTCGTTAGAGAACAATTTGATTTGACAGTTGTCATGGTTCCTACAGCAAGCATCAGTGACTTTAAAATATCCTAATTCTTCTTCACTTTTTGCTATATCGCCAGCTCCACACCAAAGAGTTCCTACAGAATAATAATTAATTGGAAAAATATTATAGTAAATTATATGATTATAATTATTAATGGCTGACCAATAACGCATGGGGTATTGTTTCTCATCACCACTCGGAAGGGGGTGACATTTGGGGATTTTCGGATATTGTCTATATCGGCGATTTTTAACTCTCCTCTGAGTGTTCTAATAGCGATTAAAAAAATTTAATCTAGTGCAGTTTCGATAGGATTTTTTGCACCCTTTCCATTTATCACAAGCATTTGAAAAAACTTTGACCTTGAAAAATGAAACTCAATACAAAATGTAACTTTTTTGGAAAAAGGCATATTTAAAGGAAAATAACTTAAAAGAAAGCTTAGGTTTTTACCTTTAATTGCTGTGAGGTGAAATAGTGAAATTTGTATTGTTTATGCAAATATGTGGTGGGGGGTTTTGGAGAACATACCATCTGTTTTAGCAATATACAAATTTTTAAATGGCGACAAAAAAAATCCCACTATAGTTTCGATAGGGTTTTCTAATCCTTTTTATTAATTATAAGCATTTAAGGCAATAAGTAAATATTTGATATTAAAAAGTGAGGGTTGAAAACAAATTTGACTTTTTCGAAATAGTTATTTTTTTCACTTTTTTTATCTCTTAAAAAAGTCTCGGTACCATCTGTTTTGTTGAATTATAACTCTTCTAAAGAATGTTATGTATATTTTCAATAAATTTGTTAAGCTCTTTGCATTTATCAAAAGTATTTTTTTAAAGAATAAGTATTTGACCTTCAAAAATAGAGTTCAAACCAGGGATGGGTACGTATCGTACATCACGTATATTACGTCCTTATTTCTGTACAAATGTATTTTTCATTTTATCACGTGACTATATGGGCGGGATTTTTAAATTCGTTTTTTTTTTAAATAACCAATTGCCTTATAGAAATAACTAATATTGATCAATTAATTAATTATTTGTCATTATTTATCACTGTCGTAAACAAATTATTTAAAAAATTATAATAATATACGTGTTTACTGTCCTTCATAATCGCCTGCTTAGAAGTGGCCCTTAAAGAGAAATAGAAAATATTATTCTGTGCTATTTTAAATAATCTAAACAGCTTTAGTTTACACGGTCTGAATTATTATTTTGGAATGAAATTAATTAAATACAGGGGCGTGTATATCGCTGTATCAGTGATACGGGGCCCCCGAGGTTCGAGGCCCCAAAAATAAGAATGAATGAATGAAGTTTTTGTTTATTTTCCTAAATAGGGCCCCCAAGAAATTTTGAAACAGGGCCCTCTGAGGGCTAATAATGAATTATTTAAATAAATAATTGTTGATAAATAGATATTTATTTAAAGACCTGTGGGCCTTTAGTCGCTTCTAAACTGTGTTTTTAAAATCTTTTTGACAAAGTAAACATATCGCAAAATTTTTACCTTCCAACTTGTGGCGCTCAAAATTAATTTTTTTCTTCTTGTGCCCCCCCCATCCCCCGTAAAATGATTGTCTCTTCTTGTTCTGAACATTTTTACTCTCAAAATTTAAATTAAATCGATTGAACAGCTTTATACGAGGTTATGCCAATGATTCAAATTTGTAAAATGCAGTCCCGCCCAAGTAATTTACGTTCGCCATCTTTGATATGTATTATACATAGTTTTCTAAAAATTTCTACGCCTATTACGTTGTTTATGTATTAAACGTAGAAGACCTCGAGTGACATGTCACAACGTATCTCTGATTCAAACATAAATTTGACTTAAAAGTTTTATTCTAGGCTAGAAAGAACTTTAGGGTTTGTTTCTGTAAAAGCCTTGCGATTAAAAAGTAAAAGTTAAGTTTTATTGCTAAATATAATAGTTTAGAATACCGGCGCACGGATGTAAGCTTCATTTGGAAAGCTGATCATTAACAACTTATTTTCACCAATAAAAGAATCACTTTTACTTTTTAATTTTAAGTCACTTAAAGCAAAAAAACTAGGCAATCTTTCTAGCTTAAATAAAATTACAAAAGGTCCTTTTACGAAAAAAGTCTAATTTATTTTTGATTTTTATTTTCGAAGGTAAAATATACAGTAAACTTCCACCTATGTCCTCGATCGCATATGACCCGATCACCTATTTCCCCGCCCCTATCCACGCTTATTTCTCCTTGCGAAGTTCTTTCACCTCCCACCACAGTCCCTGTACTTGCTGTACGGGCTTACGGTCACGCCCGCGTCATTGGCTCACCAATTGAAAAAAGAGGCCCGAAGAGCCCTCTTTGCTTTGACTCGAGGATTTTCGAATGTCGTCATGGGAATGCAGACAAATTTTTTTGGAAAATATTCAAAATGTAAAATTAACTCATAAATGTCAGAATAGTATATACGTTTTCATTATTTAAAATTAAAATTAATTATTTTAGGTATATTTGTGCTTTTAATTTATGATTATATGCTTTAGACTCATTATCCACTGCGAGGTGGTCTTCCATACTTAAAGACCCCCCCCCCCTCAACAGAAAAATAAAAATTCAATTTTTTTCAAAATTGACTGGAACGATTTTTTAAATTTTGGTCTCAAAATTTTCGCGAAGTATCGCAATAATGAGAAAAGAAACGAAACGGGTGGTGAAAATCCTAAACTATAATAATCGGTTGCATTGAAAGTTAGTGCGCGTTTTATTTGTAAATTTGGGAAGAAATCGCAACAATTTTTTTAAATAATTTAAAGTACACCGAAAATATTTGAATATATTTAAAAAACAATTAAATTCTGATAATACATGAAAGTATTTTTATTGCAAAATATGTAAGCACATTTTCTTACCTGGAAAGATTGCTCGGAATGCTCCTTTTGCCTTGTTGAATTTTAATTGCGTTTCTTTGTTATTTGGCGGAGCAGGAAGGAAACCACTAAAAAGTATTTTGAATAATGTTTCAGCGTTTGTCATTTTACAAGGTATTCCCGTTGAATCCTTAGGTTTTTCAATAGAAGACTGGCATGTTGTCAACTCGGTCAGTAAAAATAAGTTGATTACAATGAGCATACCGTTTTTCAACATTTTGGAAACTAATTAATTTATTCTGCTGTGGAAACAAATAAATGATCTTTTTATCGTACATTATTAGTGATTTAATATCTTTTTCATCAATTCACATTAATTTGTAGAGAAAAAATAAGATTTTCCAATATAGTAGCAGGGTTTCTACTAACCAGGAAAGCCGGGAAATATCCGGGAATTAATGAAAAACGGGTAAAACCGCAAATTATCCAGAAATAAGTTTGAGCCGGGAATCACATTGAAAGTATTGGAAGATGTGATATTTTTTATTTCTCGTAATAACAAGACAAATAAATTGGAATGTTTCTTCTTTTATTTAAAATTTATAAATTATAATCACAAGATCTCAGACACGTTATTGTCGAAAACCTAACTGTTTGCGTCACTGTGTGTATAAGATTTTCAGTTGCTGTTTTCAGTTAATTTATCCATCAATATCGATTTTGTAAAAAGAAATTTCTAAATAAGTACTTATATTGCATAGTCAAATTCATGTTCAAATTTATCAAAATATTATTGATGAAAACAAACATTTTAATTATAAATGACTATAATTTGTAAACTTTTTCATACTTTTAAAGAGATCAGAAAAATGAAATTCCAGATAAAAAGTCAGAATATGTTAATGGACAAAGCGATTACAGTACACCCTGTCGGTATACGTAACAAAAAAATTACAGATACCGACAATGAGATTTTCGGAAAAATGCAATAAAATGTGTTTTTCACCTTAAAGGATAATTTTAATTTTTGATATTTTTTCAAAATACATCGAGAAAAAATCTGTAATATTTTAGGATAATTTAAAAAAATTTAAATCTTATATTTTGGGGTCCTATTCACAATATACGTAATACGTTAAGGGGTGGGGTCTTTCAAAGTATCATTCTTCATGTTAAATGCATTGGAAAAAGCATCACGCAGGGGGGGGGGGGGGGGGGGGGGGGAGTTACTGCAAAATGTATCACGTATTTTGCGAAAGGCCCCTT
>JAAAKG020144944.1:0-10999 GCA_010014905.2 Druon quercuslanigerum
TTCTGTTTTCAATTTCACCTCCTCCCTATCGGAATTGTCTTAAGTCAGAATTACATAAATTTTGGATGAAAAGTTTAAATTTTGAAGTCTTGTATTAAACCAAGGGTCTCCACAACCCACAGGTGTAGCGTGACCCAGGATTGCTCGGCCTTTTGCAAGATCTACCAAATCGGAGTGTCTAATTATCGGGCAATTTGAAATTCCCGGGCTTTTCCCGGGCAAATTTTTTCAAAGTATTCATAGAAATAAGAATTTTAACATGATTTAGATTTTAATCTGTGCCCGCTGTTTATCGTGAGCATAAATTATTCAAACTTCCGAGTACTACGAATAACCGTACCTAGAATTTGTAAATCTTGAAGAAAATGGTCTCAAAATTAATGAACTTTTACTTTTCCTTATACTTTAGTTACTTGCACTTGTACTGGAAACCGAGTACTCAAATTTTACATAAAACCAATACCTTCTCATTAGGACGAGAATGTAAAACATTACATAAGTCGATATACATAGGATAAACATAGAAAGGAACGTTCCGACTGCAGACAATGTAGATATGGAATAAAAAGAAGACAACGTAGAAAAAAATCGATTTGGCGATAGAATAAACAAAATTCCCGGCCCTGAATAAGATCCCCACGTTTTACCCGGTTTTTTCACGGTCAAATAAAATTCCCGGGGTTTTCCAGGTTTTTCCTAGTTTCTCCCGATTTCTCGAACCGCTAGACACCCTGAAATTTCTTTTCGACGGAAAACTGAGGGGAAATTTATGACCCTCGAAAAAAGATCATAGTTGGAAGGGCTTTAGGAAATCGAAATTTAAAAATAGATCACTTAAAATTGAAATGAATTGCGATTGCATTAGCGCTTTCAAATAAACATAACTTTTAATTTGATACTACTTTTAACCACACAATATAATAATGTAATCAACTATTAAAGTCCATTTAACATTTTTTAAACTTTTAATATTGTATCTATTTATAACAATCGTTTAATTAAGATATATTTTAAATTTGTGAGTATAAAAAATTACAATTTCATTGAATATTTTATTTAACAATGTTAAAGTAACGAAAACTAAACATTCGCTATTGTATTTCATAACTCTCAATACTAGCGTGAAGTTTCGAATAGAAATAAGGGTCCCGAGTTTAGGTTACCCAGAGGCTCGAATCAGGTATAATCGAGTAGACTGTACGACACTTCTCGTTTACGGGGCTGTCGTGGATGCGAACAGGAAGTGCCAGATAACCCTCTCTCCTGTGACAAGCGAGGAGTGAAACCGTGTTCAGCGTAGTAGGCGTAGCCGGCCGCGTATGTGTGGCTGTGATGGCAAGTAAAGCCACGTGTTTTTAATACCATTTAAAATTTTTCAATATACATATGCGAATGCATGTGGAACATTTTTATTTTAATTAAAATATATACATTGTTCAATAATTTATATATTCTTATCTTAATATTACTTTTAACATATATTAATAATAATATACATATTTATATAGTTTCGAAACGGTCTAAAATCGTAAATGGCTGAAGTATTTTAAACATCATAAAAACACGTGGTCTCTACCATTATTCACCCTCCCCCTCACGTCCTCTTTAAGTGGATTTTCAGAAGCCCCGCCCCCTCAAATCTATCGCCTGTTTTGTGAACGTTCCCCAAGGTGTGAGGGCAAGCAAACGAAGGGGAAATCTGGAAACGAGAAGTTTCGCAGATGCTACTGTAAAGGGTTTTCACAGTTCTGGGTCAAAAATGAGTAGATCCGACCTATTGGCCTGGAATCTGGGATCGCAGGTATATATAAGATCTACCTTTGGAGATCCCTGTATTATACCTATCTATTGACAATTTATTGTTTTTAGTTGAAAATTTTTATTTTTTGTTGAAAATGAATCTTTCTGATAATTAATTTATCTTTTGGGTTGAAAACTTAACTATTCGGTTTTATTATTAATATATTTGGCTTATCTTTTTTCCGAACCTCAAAATTTTTTGAACGTATAAACTTTTTTATGCATAAAATATCGGCCTCAAACTTCATTTAGAAATGAAAGATATAAATAAAATTATTTCAACTAAATATGAACCTGCGTCGGCACATCACTTATAACGCAGCACTCAGCTGTCAGTTTCATCTGCGAAAATGCGAAGCCTGGCGGCCACTAGACGAAACTCTATAAGGTGGCTCATCGTACTCTCTTTCTGTCTCTAAACGTTAGAAAAAAAGGGCCATTCGACTTTTGACACGGTATCGTAATCCCACTGCAGGACTCAATTCAAGCAGCTGTCTTATTTATATCTAACGTTCAGAGATAGAAAGAGAGTACAATAAGCCGCCTTATAGAGTTTCGTCTAGCGGCCGACAGGCTTCGCGTTTTCGCCGATGAAATTGACAGCTGAGTCCTGCGTTATAAGTGCTGTACCGGCGCAGGTTCATATTTAGTTGAAGTAATTTTATTTATATCTTTTATTTCTAAATGAAATGCTTTAACGTAATTTCCTGTCAGCTCTTGCATTTCTCAAAGTTTTAGGCCGATATTTTATGTATAAAAAAAGTTTGAACGTTTAAAAAATTTCGAGGTTCGGAAAAAAGATAAGCCAAAGCGGAAATAATTTTTATTGAATTACCTCCTCAAATGAAGTACTTTAACGTACTTTATTATACTCTAATGCATTTCGCAAAGTTCCAGCTCGATCTTTTATTTTTAAAAAAAGTTCTTAGGTTCAACAAAATATTCAATGAACTGAAACAGTGAGACGGTAATATAGGTATTTCGCTGTGTCGCATGCCCTTAAGACTTAAATATTTTTCACTCACAAGTTTGAACAGTGCACACGTATCAGAACAATCATTCAGCTGTTGGAACTTTCGATTTAAAATAATATTTCGAACGACTTATTATTGAAGTTTTTTACAGATAATGGCTGGGAAATTATATTGACCCTCGATAATAAAATTTTGTAGAAATTATTGATGTAAGTTATTGGCTTTAGGGTCAGGAGAATTGAAACTAATTAAGTTGTTTCAAACGTTTCGGCACACAATGGTGGCCCTCATCAGTGAGTTTTATTAAATATTATAAGAATTTATAACAATTACTTGGCATAATGACGTGTTTTTGTTTTTTTTTCCTCCTCAAGAGAGACTAGAAAGATTTGAACGTCGATTTTAACTAAAAACTGAGTGAAAAACATTATAATTCAATTTTAAATATTATAATTTATTGTTTAATATCTTTAATTAATTTATGCTCACAGTTCATCGACATCAAGTAGTCCGGTATTGAATTGGTCTGATAAAAAATTACTCAAATTAGTTTGTTTTTTTTGCGGAGAAATATGTCCTTTTTGACATAACGCATTTTTAGGGGCTCTTTCCAGGTTAAAATTTGAATTATCACTCTTTGAAGTCCAGTCAAAAAACGTGGAATCTTATGGAGAGGCCTTTACCGGGCTCCTAAAATGGCTAATTTTTTCTTTAATACACGTTGTATATTGTTAGGAAAACTTTTTTGCAACAAAAAATATAATGTAAAATTTGAATTACTGCTTATTTATACTTGCTTCCAGGGCATTTGAGCTTAATTTTAGCAAAATGTAGGAAACTGCCGAGCAAGAAGAATAAATTTCACTCGATTCTAGTCAAATCAACATTTAAATTGACATTTTATTATTAATTAAAAAACATTTTATTTATATTGATCAGCATAAAAATGGAATACCTAATTCATTAATCGATATCCTTGCCACATTTTGTACTTAATTCCAAATTTCAGAAAAAAATAATGGACATAGCTTTTACTAGCTTTCCTAGTAGCCGCACTACTTCAAAACGTTTTACTAAAAAAATTGCTGAAGGTCAAACACTTTTTATTTTTAATTGCTCAGGTCTTCAAAAATTCATTTAAATATTTTTCTATATGGAAATGAATAATTAGAAATTAACGATGAAAACTCAAAATTTTATAAGTAATGAACTTCAGAAATAAGTATTATAAACTGATTTTTTTAACTTGTTTAATGAGCAAAACAGCCAATACTTTAAGCATTTATAGCGTTCATATTTGTATACGAAGTTCCAAATGAGACATTAGTTTTAATTTGGAGTGTCAACTTAAACCTTTTATTTTTAAATATCCTTACTAGAAACTTCTATTGCTATTTAGTTTACTGTGCGCCAAAAGCTCTACGTTATTTTATGTTGAGCAAAAGAATTTCAAATTTAAGTACTGTACACATCCGGAAATTTCCTCCTTACCCTGTACAGTGGACACCCTGAAAATTTGTTATAAATTATTAGTTTTTGTGTATTATCTACTATGTAGGTTTAGCCTATTATAAGGTATTATATGTATATCAGATAACACTGCCTTATCAATGTGAATGAATCGGAATAATATTTTGTTTAAAAAACATCTTAGAAGAAAGTTCTCAGAATTTTCGAAATAACCCTCTAAGTATAAAAAACTCATTATATACTGTCAAAAAATATAAATAAAAAAGCTTCGAGAAAAGTAAAACTAAAATATCATTTTTAGGTTTTTAACTTGTGCGGTGTTGGGCTTTAAATTAATCTGTGTTTATCGAGAGGTCGTGAGGAAACAAAACATTATGACGAGGGCATGTCCCTGTGCAAAACGTTATCCACGATTAAATCATTGACATCGGTCATTAGTCTGCTTCCGATCATAACGTCGCATATACTTTTTTGTTCATAGTCTAAGGCTATAATAATAATTAAATATTAATTTATGTAGCACCTTATGTTCTTTTTCAAAATTAATTGCTTTTTCAAAGGAAATCAATTAATAATATTGTAAAACTTTTAAAAATAAATTTTTCTCATGTTTAAATGGAATTATATGTATAATATTTTACGATAGATTAAAACAATTTTTAATTGATAGTAACAGTATAAACTTAATATCTAAATATTACTCAATTCGTGAACAAAATATACATTGTCTCTTACAATCACTAATAGCCAAGATTTATGGCTTCTCTCTGGTGCTCCACATATGATCGTGACGTTTTATTGAATTTGCAATGCAGAACTTGGATTTTTATCCAACGAAACAGTAATAAGGCGTACAGTAATGCAATTGTCGAAACTAAGAATTATATTCGAAACTGCCAGTAATAGTGTATCCAAATATTAAAAAATTCTCGAAGATACGTCCTAGATCTCATGTCGGTGAAAAAAATCGGAAGCCTATTTGATTTCGAATCCATAAGATTTGAAAGTTTACGTTTTTCCATTAAAAGCGCACTGAAAAAATGTATACGTAAAAAATTCACGAACCAGTGTATGGATAGGTCTCGGATATAAGAAAAATTTATTGGACATTGATGTATTTTCGTAAATAATCTGCGAATTTTCAGAAATAATTCACGAACTCGATATGACAAGTCTAAAACCTGTCATCACTTTTTTCCCGTAAATAATTACAAAAATATTATGAGTGATTGGGAAAAGTTTCACAGAGCACTCACGAGCTTGCCCAACAAACACACGCTCGGTGTGTATGTGCACGCGTATGTGTGGTTTGAGTTCGTCGGATGAGTGGCTAGAAGTTTTATAATATCTATCTTGTTTAACATTTGATGGCTGCGCGTGTTTACGCACTAATGGTTTATGTTTAGAAACTGTCGAGTCAGCATAGAAATAAGGATTTAATGTTTGATTTTTTATCCCGTATCCGAGACCTAGCTACAAGTTCGTGACTTTTTTACGTATACATTTTGTCCGTGTATATACTCTAACTATAAGGGACAATCGAGGGAACAATACAAAGAGGAATAGCAAATTTAGTTCAAGTGTATTTAACAGTATTGAATATCTTGAAATTTTGAAATATAAGGCATTCGAAAATTGAAATTTCTTTTAATCAACACGGAGAAAAATGGAAGTCAAAAATTGCGTATTTAATGCTGGTAGTCGAGGTATTCATTACTAAACTCGTGTTGTAAAAAAAAATCCAGATTGAAATTAGGTTATTGATTTAAGTGCAACCGCGGTATTAACTTCCTTAGACAACTACAGAGATTACAAATTGTCGGTGCTCTGACTCCTTTAGCGCACTGTACGGAGTCCAGTCCAGATTAGGAATCATTTCTTTACTGGAAACAGTAAAGAATAATCGGTCAAAAAGAATTTACAAGGATACAGAGTGACAGCTGGTGGCTGGTCGATATAGTCACTTTTCATGGACTCCTGCAAACTCAGTCGAGTTCTCAATAGAACACGAGGATTCGATAAGGACGCTGTCGTCCCGACAACTGGCACACGATATGTAGATTTCCATTATTGATTTTAGAAATTATAGTAATTTATGCTTTCTATTATTTTTTGAGAGAACTCAGTTTTTAGAAGACAATTTAGTTTATCACTTGTGTAAAAGTTTATGCATTTTAATTGTAGGTGGTATCGTACGAAGTGTATATAATAACTTTTAAAGTATTAAAAGATAAGGTTTTATGCAGCAGAGATGCACATTTTTAATGATTCTATTTAATGATCCTCCCTTTTTAAGATAAGGGCAGTATACTGTACATGCTAGGACCGACACCGCAGGGGCCTCGGCCCCAAATTCATTCCTCGTCTAACCGTTACGGCAGTAACTTTTGCCTCAATTAAATTTGCTGACCAGATCTACGAATCTGCGTCAGGATAAATTAAATTAAAGTGACTTTTTATTTAGACCGTCACAACTGAATATGGAACTCTTGAATCTCATTTTCTCTGGCAATACTCCGAATTGAGCAATATTTTAATTTTATAGTAATCAGAGTTCAGCAGGATACAAAATAAAATATTATGACGCATTTAACACAAAATTTAAAAAATAATAGTCAAATTTATGAAACGGTTTAAACTAATAATTTCAATATTAATACTGAATAATATTAAATGTTAAAATTGTCCAAAGTTGAAATTTAAACTAAAAGCTTCCAGAATTAAATAATTTCAAACTCGAAATGTTTATAATCATACAAATTAAAGTTGTGAACGATTTTATAGGAAGAAAATAATATGCTTTGTGAGGGATCACTTAAATTTAATTGGAACCGCTTTATCCCTTAATTTCATCCAAACCTTTCGCTCATGGGGAACAAGAAAATCAATTAACCAAAAACTATGGACGTATGAGAGCTTTCTATTAGAAATTGAAGACTTTAATGGTCGATGGTCCGGTGCATTATATTTTAGCAATACAGTAATCACGTTGTTAGCGTTCAATTGCATGTACGAAACAGCCCGTACAGAATTTGCCCGGTTTCGAACGTTATACCGATCTGCCCGCGATCGGGTTACCCGATCTGGCCGTGATCAGTAGAACTCTGTGACCCATACTTGGAACCGACCGGGCGAGACCGATTTCCTACTGAAACGCCATCTCCATGTGCTCTCAGAATTATGTGCTCGCTTTAATTAAAAAATTCTCTAAAAGAATCTGGAAAATCTTAGGCAATTTTTATAATTATGCACAATTGAGGTGCCGGATCGTATAAGGGCACATACAATTTTATCGTGCAAAATTGTAATCCCCTGGAGGCTTTCGAAAAAATTTCTAAATTTTAATTTTTGAATATTATATCTAGATGTTCAATTTAATTCCACATTTGTTTCTTCAGAAAAAAGTTGCAGCTTTTTCATTTTTCAAGTTAACTAAAAAAACGGTCTTTTTTGAAAAAGTCAATTTTAATTAATTTTTAACCTCAACTCGTGCTCACTTCTTCAATTTTTAGAATTTTTCAATGGAATTTTCGGAGGGTTGTGCTTTGGGGTGTCTTTCAACTGATAGAGCAAGTCGATATTGAAAATATTTGTTTACAAAATTTTTTTAATTTTTTTCTGATATTCGCAGCAAATCAGACTTTAATATCTTCCAGCCCTTCGTTTGTCGAGGGAATTTTGAGCAGGCAGAGAATTTTGAACAGGCAAGTACTTCTCGCGACATAAATTTAAAGAAAGGTATGATACAGTCTTTTGGAAATTTTATACAAGAATATGCAGTAGTTTTTGAGCTGTATTGAGTTTAGTTTAATATAGAACCACAGTTTTCGAGCGTATGGCTTTTTTATGTTTGTTCTTTTTTAGTAGAGAATTAAGTTTTTTGATTATATATCATCTTTTTGATTGAAAATTAAACTCTTTTTTCAATCCGTTGTTTCTTTTTTATAAATTTAACTACACATTCTATTTGTCATTTTACTTTTTGAAATATAATGCTTTTAGTTGAAAATTCATTTATTTGTTTAAATTTAAATTGATTTTTTAAAATATTTTTAATCACTCTAAATGTTCTAAAATTGCAGAATGCACTGAGAGAACTTTTTTTAGAATAAATGAAAAAACTGAATTAGAATATAGTATGATATCGTTCCAAAATATAGAAAACCGAGAAAAACAATACCTAAGTTGAATATTATCATACGAGTATTTAAAATAAGAAGAAGAAAAAGTAGTATTCTAAATACGAAATATTATGAATTTCCATTTCTAGAATTAACACTATGAAAAAATGATATTCTTTTTATTGAGTTTTCGAAAAATAATTTGAATAAGAAGAATAGTAAATATCATAATCTCGTAAACATATTTTAGAAATTGATAGTATGATGAATATGATGTTTTTTTTCGTGCCGAAAGGTTATGTATCACAACATATTAAATAAAGTCAACTCTTTCTATTTTCAATTCATACTATATTCATACTATGGTATTTAAAATATTGGGAATTCTTTCTCATGAAATTTATGCACTATGATAATAAGATTCAGTTCAATGAGTACAATATATAAAATATTACATCTAAATATACTCAAGTTTATTATACTGAGTTACTGAGCTATCAAATTAGATAATGTTAATTATAAAATAAATATAAAATAAATAAAGATAAAATAAATAAAATAAAATGTTCAATCTATCTATTAACAAAAAGTCTGAAGCAGCAAATTACTTTCGAAAAAAGGCCCAGATATTTGTCATTATGCATAATTATTTCAGTACGCCGCGGTGAACAATGGTTAAAATTGAAAATATGTATTGGAAAATAGTGTTTTTTTGTTTGTTTGAAGTTTGAATAGATATTTTGTAAATTCGTTGTTTTTTGGTAGAAAATTAATCTTGTTTGAAAAATCCTCTTTTGTATTGAAAATTCAAATACTTGGTTTAAAACTTCTTTTTTTGTTAAAATTTTTTTATTGATTTAATTATTCTAATTTTTTCTTATCAGTTCAAAATGAATCGTCTTAGATGAGAATTTATTTTTTATAGAATATTTCTTTATTTCTTGCAAGTTTTATTTTTTATAATATATTTTTTATGAATATTTTTAAAATATTAGGAAATCTTTCAAGCTTCTACAATATTTTTAATCTTTTCAACACTTCTAAAATTCCTAATTATCATTTTGACTGACCTGAATTATTCCTAAAATTTTGAAGTCTCAAAAAATTTAAAAATTGCCTAAGATATTTTACATTTTTTATAAATTTTTTTAAATGTGTTTAATTCTTTTTTAGTTTTCTCAAAAAATTTATTTTTAAAAGCAAAAAATCCTTTCAAATTTTTATGCGGCTCTGAAGAATCGTCTTTCATTAAAACCTGTCTAAATTCTCAAAAACTTTTAAAGTTGTTTGAAAACCTAACTGATTGTATTCTGTATGAATATGATTTTAATGGATGTTTTGAGTCTATTCTTTTCTGAGATGCCATCAAATTTTGAACGAAATATAGATTTTTTAAGATTCCGAAAGAAAACGCTTTTTAAGAATTTTGAAAGATTTGAAGAGGATAACAAAAATTCTTAAGTTTCCCAAGGAAAAAACTTTTTTTAAATTCTCAAAGAAGATCTTGGAAGATTTTAAGGAAATTTTTATAATTTTTCACAATTTCATTAGGAATTTTGAAAGGTTTCAAGAAAATAATTTTCCACGTTTTGTGAACCTCTGAATCCAAAAAACAGGTTTTTACGGATGTCTGTCTACCTGTATGTCGGTCTGCCTGCCTGTATGTATGTATTTCTGTCCGTCTACAGATGAGAATGTGCCTGCAAAGCAGGAAGATTTTTAAGATTGGAAAAATAACTTTTAAAGATAGTTAAAAAATATTTTAAAACGTTGCTGAAAATTTTAATTTTTAATTTTAATTTGCACATTTTTGGTTTTCCCTTATTTTTTATGTCAATCGCCGTCTTCTCACTAAAGGAAAAGAGAGGAAACTATTTGTCTCCACCCTCTACTTTTTGACCAATAGGACTTATTCTTAGTTTCCCACTTAGTTTTGACTTTATGCTCTTAGTTTTATATACTTCTACGAGGCAGAAAGTAAACCAGTTACTCTTTTAACACTTTGAGCCATTTGGTCGAATCTCTCAGGTATAAGCTTTAACTTCGTGTTCGTTAACTATCTCCGTGTATCTTCGTATATGTACTCTTTTTGTGTATTAATAAACGGTATTTTAATCATAAAATTTTTATACGAAATTCTTTTCCTTAGAAAATTTAAGGAAAGCACTAAATCATAGTGCACAATAAAACATGGTCCTTCGAACCGGATTTGATTAAACGAAAGATAGTGATCAGTGAATCAGTGCATAAATCACATTGAGTAGTGCATCAACAAAAAAATTATTCCAGTGATTATCGAATCCATGATAAACTGAAACAATCAGTGCGGTGATCACAAATCAGTGCTTAAACAAAATTGACCAGTGCTATCGCGAACCAAAATTCAGTGCAAGTGATAGAGAATGATTGCATGCAACTACACAAGAGTTGCTGTCGTGCCACGAGTACATCACACGATTAAACTAATTCAGTATTGGTAAGCGTTGGGCTCTCCTTTAAGGAGCTTCATAATCATCGTCATAAGGACGTTTTCATGTTGTCACGATTATATAGAAATTGTGACTCAAATGCAGCAAGACGTTATGTTTTCTAACTCATAGAAAACTCTCTGTATCTAACTGTACACCAGACATT
>JAAAKG020144946.1:0-33000 GCA_010014905.2 Druon quercuslanigerum
TGGATCTGGTCATTTGGCCGTTTAAATAATTAAAGAAGCCCGAAGTGACAGGTAAGTTCAAATTTACCCTGTCACAATCGCTCATGCTGATAACAAATTATATTTGTTTAAATAATTAATCATTGTTAACGGATGTTAAAAAATAATGAATGGGTATCATTAATTAGTGATCTGCAGTTGATTCTGGGTAGAAAACGCTATTCATTCCATGACGAATAAAAGATATGGGTAATTGTTCATGAAATTTTTTATGAGTTTGTGTGACGAAGAATAGCCGAATAATTCAATTGTTAACTAAGATAGCTGAAGCAAAAAATTGTTTTCTTTATTTGTTTATAATAATGAATGTTTATTTATGAATCCTCACGGGTAGACCATACACCGTCAAACCACATGAAACCATTTTTATCCACTTATTTGTTTATAACAAATTAAATACATTTTTCAATACATCCTACGGCACTGGAAAATTGTACTGTATACTTCCTCTACTTATTATGGGTATTCTGGGATAAATCTAAGTATTCTCTTGGAAATAGTACTCTTCATAAGTAAAATTTTATTTTTTATTTTTGTAAATAAATATTTAAAAAATAGAGTTTCAATTTGAACATATGCTCTGATGAGATCATGCGAATTTTCATCAGCTTAAATTCAATAAGAAACCGTTTAAATCGTATTTAAGTTGTAGTCGGGAAATCAATTTGTCCAGCGTCGTGATTTTCGTCCCACTGTTCGCTGGTACGATGCTGTATCTTCGCAGACACATCTATCGGTAAGCAGGTTCTCCCGACATCCTGCTACGCCTTTCTTTAAACCAGGTTGTATATGTGATGTGGAATGAGAGAATCGGGCTAATGACAAAAATTCTTATAGAATTCTTTTTTATAGAAGAAGATATGCCTGATCGATTGGCGTTATGCAAAAAATTCTATCTTTAGTCAGTAAGTCTGTATCAAAGCCGCAAGATAAAAGTGCATATTTCTCGGGACTCGCGCTACTACTTTAAATCGCTCTCCCCGAAAAAATAGTTTTGTGTCGTTAACACGATTCTCTCGTTCCACATCACATATACATTTCCTGTCACACAGGTTCGTTTGTCTAAACAATCCCATCATTTAGGATGAATATCTTATATAGTGTGTGCAGAGAAGTGATTGCCCTGTAATTCTTTGAATCAGCTTAGTTTCCTGTTTTCGGCAAGAGTACTGTGCGTTCTTAAGCCAACCACTCTGGAATTGGCTCATACGACTCTAAATATGAGGTAAAAATACAGGCCAGACGCTGATGGCTGAAGGAATCTTTTTTCACCACAAGTTCTTGATACTATCTGGTACCGGAGCGGAATAATTCTTTGTACCTCTCAATACTTTTTTCACCTCCGCGGTAGTGATGGGTGGGCATTCTTCCTCAGGTGTTGTTATAAGGGCATCACATAGCTCCTTCAAGCTATTTATGTTCTCTGAGTCTTCTTTAAGTTAATTTGCACTTCCTAGACTGCTCTCCAAAATACTTCTGGTTTGGACAGCTGGTCGACTGTAACTGGAAGGTTTTGGAAGTATCGCGATGGGTCAGAGAGTAACTGTTAATTTTCTCTGACCCACATCCCACTCCCCTTCAGACATCTCTTAGCATGAGATAGTATCCGTATTCTCCCAAAAATATGCTGCGTGATTGTCAGCAGCTTTAACTTGTTAAGTGTGTGATAACGAGTATGGAGTTCGTGCTCGAACATTTAAACGTTGGCGTTCAAATTCCTGCCAGATGTTATATAGCCAATCACACACTGAATGCGAGACGCGTACTGTCGTGTCCAGCGTATCTTCATGGCAAGCTGATGCATTCGTCTTTTGGTCTTATGGTCAACCGTTGGTTTTGTTTTACGTTCTGCATCGGAATTTCGGATTCTTCCGAAATTTGTTCACGAAGCTCGTCTTTTAGCCATATCTTTAGGCGTGGGCGAAACCTGGATGTTTATGTTTCTCCGGGTTATAAGGCATAGCTCGTCCTCTATCGGATGCCTGCCCGCGGTTAGTCTTAGTGTCACCTCTCTTTCTCTATTGCCGACTTGTTCTGGTATAGTAGGCGCTCTGCGTACATAGGTCCTTTTTTGGAGAACTTCGGCATGATTTGGCAGACATTGATACGAAAAGTGCGGTAGCTCTGGGTGTTTTTCGATACACAGAGCATGCAGTCGTGCATTGTAGAATTCTAGCAAGTCCTGATTTTGTCGCTTCTTCCAACGAAAATCCACCGCATTAACTTTATCTACATTGGCTATATAACTGATTGACTATATAACGTCTGGCAGGAATTTTACCGCCAAGGTTCGAATGTTCGTGCACGTACTCCGGAACCGTTATCGCACACTTAACAATTCAAAGCTGCTGACCATCAGGCAGCATAATTTTGAGAGAATGCGGATACTATCTGACTCTAAAAGAAGTCTAGAGTGGGGAGAGAGGTGGGGCAGAGAAAACCAACAGCTTCTCTCTGACCCATCTAGTGTCTTCCAAGACTTGTCACTCATGTATTTTACATGGAGCATCTTAAGATCTGTGCTAAAAATAAAGAGCAACTACATGTAGCTCTAGGGATTGTCGAATGATACACTAAAGAAATAGGAATAGAATTAAGGTTTAAAAAATGTGCCAAGGTGTATTTGAAGTAATAAAAACTTAAAGAAATCTCTGAAGACCCTGAGCTCGTCGATAGAAGCCCTATACGACATTTTTGCGCTAGAGAGACTTATAAGTACCTGGGCATGCCACATACCTGCATTCAGGATGTGACATATATAAAGAACACTCTCCGAAGCAAATATAAACGGCTCATCCGGCAGATTCAGTATTCCGAACTGTCGATGAGGAGCAAAGTGTGAGCAAAACATGAACAAACATTCTTGCCGTTCTGGGAGTACTCTATTCATTTGAAGTGGTTCCATGGACAAAGAACGAGCTCAGATCCCTTGATATCGGGACACGAAAGGTTATGCGCATAAACAAAAGCATGCATCACTACAGGATTGTTTTGGTGATAGCACATAGACTTGCAAATGGAAGAAACATTCTCCTTAAAATATTTAGGAAGCATGAAAAAGTGAACAAAGGAGTGTTTCTGTACAAGGCAGCGGATTAGGATGCTGAAACACTCTGACTTAACTTTCAGGAACAGCCTCTTGATAAGAGGATGCACGGTATCTTCCATAAGAATTTGGAAAATTAGTCAATGTCGTGTGACCTAAATAATGCTTGCCTTAAATCACATGGATTGAAGTCGGGAACGGAAAGTTTTATTTTGGCATGTCAGTATGGTGTCATTTTCACCTTAACATAGCGTCGCAACATTTAGATACAAGATATTCCCGATGATAGTTGCAGGGCGTTCCATGCACACCCCGAGTATCTAGGACACATATTATCTGGTTTTTTTGGTCTTTATGTTTTCGACCTTTGTTTCTGTTGCATGAGATGAAAAGAAAAAGAGGTATATAGACCTTGTAAGGGAGTTGCGACGATTGTACTCAGAATATTCTTATACATCAATCGCCCTTATCATCGGCGCTCTTGGAGGTTCCAAGCTTTCATTGGTTAATAGCCTGAAAAGCATCCCTGCGTGTGAACAATATGCTAAAACAGTTTCTGGGAAAATGTAGAAGGCGTTCATCCTTGCGTCGCTAAATGTCCTCCGGGGCACGTCACTTTTTTCGGATCGTCGTATTGATTCCGTCGAAGAATGTAGCCACCTAACTCACGGTCGTGCGACGTGGTCATGGCTGAATTTTTGCCGCGATTTTGCTGGGATCAGGTGCAATTTTTTAGATAAGCACCCGATCCCGGCAAACTCCTGCCGTTTTCCTAAAAACAAGGTGCGAGCACCGATGGACTATGAAGAGTATGTTTCCCACCAAGTAGCAGTGGCTGTGATTCCCGCTAATACCAGAGTGCTGTGAAACTCAGGATCAAGCGGCCGCAGAAAATCTGCGCATTCAAGAGATCTATCGCATCCCTGTAAACATCAGCGAATGGCGCACAATCAATTCCGGGCCGCCATACACGAACACAGGGTATGCGAAGACACGCTGCGTGGAATCAGATTAGCAAGTGTCTCGCTTCCGGGTTCCCCTCTCATTCTAGCTGAAGGAAGGAGACGCTACTCTGGTGCATTCGTTACTATGAACTCGGAGACAAAAATGAGAGGATACACTTAAGGAGGTCGGGCATTCGCAGAAAGGTTCTTTCACTCTTTGTCTTTGAAACAAAAACTTTGCATGTCGCATTTCAAGATCACGAGCTGAGCTGGTAGGCACGCTACGTTGAAATTAGTTAATTGCTAACCTCACTCAAGGTCAAGAGTCAAGTAAGTTGAGATAACTTTTTGTGTGTTCAAGTAGTCACCTGAACAATTACGGTCAATTTACCCGTCTGAAATATGCTATGATTCATGCCATTCAAAGCGTGTTGAGTGGAAAGCCCACGCGTCGTCAATTATGTCAGTTATTATGTTCAATACTTCTTACCTCACCTACTCTATCGGAGCTGAAGGGAAATTTAGCCCTTTTTGTTAGTTTTGGGTGAAAAACTATCTGGTGACTCTCAGACAATTTCTTGGAATTTGCAACTTAGCGAATGATTTATTCTACGAAGAATCCCAATATACTCCAAAGTACGAAAAAACTCCCCATTGGATGCTTTTTGATTGAAAATTTAACTATTAAATTGTTAATTAAAAATGAATGTTTCTTCATTAAAATTTGAAAAAATACATTCAAAAAAGATACCTTGGGTTTCTATAGACAGAAGACAAATACTTTTCTATAATTTTACTTAAATCATATTGTTAGCGATTTCCAGTTAAATGTTTGAATAATTAGTAAAACATATCAACTAACAAATTTTAAGAATTTTTGGCAAACCAATAAGCATTTCAGACTCTGCAAGACGCAAGCATCTCGTCAGAATAAGCCTAGTAAATCTCAAACCACAGGTTTATTTAGTGCAGTTCAATTTAGCAGTTGTGACGCAATGATTAAAAAAAATTACCGAAATTGATGAAACTTCTTTACAAACTTAAATTATAATTCACCAAACTTAAAAAGTAAGTGAAAAATTTAACTGCTTTATTAAAAAACCAGTTAATAGTTCACAATTCAACAGTTTGTTTCAATATTTACATGTTTGGATGTAATTTTGCCTGATTGGGTTCAAAATTTATCGAAAATTTTTCCAAAAGCTATAATTTCTCTTTGAAACTTTTTTTAGTAGTTCTCGTCGTTTGGTTTAAAGTTGAATGTTGTAGTATCAAAATTTGGACAATTCTAATACTTTTTGGGTCATAAATGATGAGAATGTGATACACTCTTACAAATTTATATCTCTTTTTTGGCCGAATAAATTTTTTTATCAATTTGTTTTTGTACCTTTTGTCTTTTTTCCCAAAAAATTTCATTTTAATTTTTAATGTCATTTTAATGATAAAAACAAAAAGTACGCTTCCTATTAATAAGTGATTATTAAGAATTTTGTATATCTTTCTCGGGATTAAAATTTTTGTTAATTCAACTTTTCTCGTAACCTGCATAGTTTGACCACAAAATGTAATTTTTGATTTTTCATTATTTTTTGTGCAATAAAAGTTTTAATCTTCGATTTTTTAACATCTAAAAACTGGTTATGGGAATCTTGCAGGGCTTTCAAAAAGAAATGTTTTTCTTTTCATTACTTTATTTTGAAAATTTTGAAAATGCTATGACTAAGAATTTTTTTCCTTAAAAAAAATTATACTTCTGTGTGGATTTTACTTAATGATTTCAGCGGGAGGGGGCAATCAAGTTTTTTTCAAATGAAAGTTTTTGAGTTAAGAATTCAAGTAATTTTTATATGAAAATTTATCTTCATTAGGCAAATATTTAAATACAAGGCTATAAAATAATTTTATTAGTTGCAGAATATTAAATAATAAACTTTTATTACTTACCTTTAATCGTAACATCATCTAAACATAAGGAGGAAAAAGTTATTTCTTTCTCCTGTTAAAAATACTCTCTGAAAATGTCTTTATAAAATAAACAAATAATATCCAATAATTGAGAATTGCGATCTAAAATTTATTTTCCACATTTTTTAATGTCGCCTCAGTTTGTTTGCCGTTACACGTTTCCACGAAAGTGAAAGATTGTCCATCAATTTTTTATGTTGGCGAAAAAAATAATTTGGATGGTCCCATGGGGCATTAGCGAATGATAAAAAGAAAGAAATCTTAAGAGCTATAATACATTAAAGTTTTAATATATTTCAATTTAATCATTAATCCTTAATCATCAAACAGATTATTATACATTATTTTTAATTATTTTAAATTTAATCAATTATACCGAGTCTGCAGTGAATCATAATTTGCAACAATTTCCATAAAAAGATGTGGCATATATATTCCTACTTGACATTCCTTAGTTTCATCTGATTCCATATATTTAACTTCACCGCTTCTCATATTTATTTTTATTCTCGAGTGATGTCTACTTGTCTTATATATTCCACGAAAAATTCCAGTATATTCCAATACGCTAAATACGTCACCACTGGATGTTGATAATACAATATGTTCTCGGGTTGGCACGGGAACATATTGATGATTTCCTACTAGCAATTCAATTCGTTTTTCGACAGGAAAAACGTATCTTCGAAATTCAAACTGCCGTCTTGGATTGATTTTGGGAATAAGCCTTAATATATCCAAGTTGTCCCAGAGCATATCCGAGCACACCAACAGAAGGAGGCCTTCCAGGTGGAGAACTAGACCCGGCGCTAAGTCCCAGCTCCTCAGGTGAAGTTCTTTCAGGAGAATCTTGTCTGCCAGAAGAAGAAGAGCCAATATTACGTTCGCTATTATGAATTTCTTCGCACTGTAGAGAATTGTTACTGGTAATAATTTTAAGATAATTCTTTGGGAATATTGGCTGATTTCTTCCTACTGGACAATCCCTAATTTCGTCTGGTGTCATATTTTCTATTGTGCTGGTCATCATGTTTATTTTAACTCTTGTATGATTTGCATCCGGCCGATATATTCCAAGAAGAAACCCACTATATTCCAATACTGCGAAAATGTCACCATTGGATGCTGATAATACAATATGCTTTCGGGTAGGAATTAGAGCATAGATCTTACTATCTACTCGAAACCTAATTGATCTACTGTCAGGAAAAACGTATCTCCGAAATTCAAGTTTCCGGTTCTGATTTGTGCGGGAAATAAGACGAATATATCCAAGTTGTCCAAGTGAATATCCAAGTACTTCAAGAGAAGGAGGTCTGCCAGGAGGAGACCAGTCCCTGGCACGAAAAGACAGCTGCTCAGGAGAATTTCGGTCAGGAGAATGTTGTCTGACAGAGGAAGGAGAGCCTATGTTAAGTTCACTATTATGAATCCCATTGGAATGTAGTGAATCGTTATTTGCAACAATTTTAAGAAAATTTCTTGGGTAGATTTGCTGATTTCTGCCTACTGGACAATCCCTAGCTTCTTCTGGTGTCAAATTTTTAATTGTGCTGTTCATCATATTTATTTTAACTCTTTTACGATTTACATTAGTCCGATATAATCCCATAAGAAACCCGCTATACTCCAATATTGCAAAAATATCACCATTGGATGTTGATAAAACAATATATTCTTGGCTAGGTACGAGAGCGTAGACTTTACTTTCTGCTCGCAGTCTAATTGGTTTACCGTTAGGAAAAACGTATTTTCTAAATTCAAAACGACGGTTCTGATTTGTGTGGGGAATAAGCCGTATAAATCCAAGTTCACTAAGTGAATATCCAAGCACTTCAACAGAAGGGGGCCTGCCAGGAGGAGACCTGGTCCTGTCACGTGGTCGAGGCTCATCAAGCGATTGAGGTACACGAGGAAAAGTAGAATTTTGCGAACGACGAGGGAAAGAAGTGTCAGGCGAATCGCTAGTTGACTGCGAACTTAAATCTGCAAGAATAAATAACGGATTTATATGATTTTCTAAACGAATCGACGTCTAATATATATGGCTAAACACAATGTTTGATTGCAGCAAGCATATTGTTAAAAATATTTCCCCCAATACCCGTGCCGGAACTTGCGACTTACACGCTCGTTCAGTACAATGTTAGCTGACGTTTTCTCGATTGCTGACGTCAGAGCCAAGTGAAGTTGAATTTATTACTCTTGAAAACTAAGCAATGCCATGCACATCTCGAATCTACCTCTTCTCTCAGCAACTGCGCATCGCAATTCATATTCTTCGATGCCATATCCAGCTTGTTATGCCATCTACTGTTAAAGGCCAGAATCTGAGATCGACGTTCAAAAACTATACAGGTTTATTGTAAATATCCTATCGATCTGCGCTCTAATGGCAGGTGAATAATAGGTGTAATAACTCTTTTTTGTACACTTCACAGTAGCGTACGGTTCATTTTATATTGATTTAGTATTTTTGCTACTATAGGCCCAGCTCCCATTTTGGACAGGCGAATGGCCTAAATAAAACTAATAAATACAATACAATATAATGTATGTGTATGTCAAAACTTAGGCATGTTTCTTGAAAATTCTTCTTATGGATTGAGAATTCAATTTAATTTAAAAAAAATTTAATTGTATGGTTAAAACTTAATATATATAGTGGGTGAAAATAGGTGCGTGCAATATAATTCGACTCGAGTCATGACCGTCATCTGGGCTTGAATCGACAAAAATTGTCAAGAAAAAAAGAGACGCGTATTTTTTGTTTTAGTCCTCAAAAATGACATGAAAAATAATCAGATTAAATTTTTAGAAGAACAGACACACAAAGGAATAAAATTCCTTAAAACAACATTGTTTTTAAATTGAATCTAAAAATATGCTTTTAACCTTTTCTTCTTTACGAGCCAAGTAATAAAAATGTGTTGGTAATTGCCAAAAGGGTTTTAACTAAAGAGAGTTCAAAGTCACTAAATTTCAGTTGTCGATGCTTCGAATCATCATTTTAAAAGTCCTATGCCAAAGTTTGGAAATGTGTGAATGTTTCAAAATGTATTTTAAAATGTTGATATTGATATTTCCCTAAAGTTTTTAAAACAGGATGGGTAGTTTTCTGTTACGAGTAACAAATAAATTACAAAAATATTTTAAAAACAGGAATTTAAATGCGAAATTAAAACTTTTTTCTTATTCAATAATTTGTAATAATATGTTAACAAATGACAAAATATCGTCCGAAATGTCAAATTTTGTTTAAAAACCTATGCCAATTTTAGAATCTATTTAGCAATTTACTTATTTAAATATTGTGAGGCCGGATATTTATAAATTCTGTTACAATTATTTTATACGTAACTGGCTCTTAAATTGTCGAGATTTGCACCTGAATTTTGCAAAAATGTTTTATTAAATTAGGAATTTTTTCGAAACGAAACCTGTGGCACCCAAATAACTTGAAACACCCACCACTAATATTAGTACACTAATTTAAAAAAAATTTTAATTTGTATAATATAATAAAAATGATAGGCATATTATATTATTATATTTACCAATGGAATTAAGGATGACCGCCAAAGTTAGAACAAAAATACAGAACAGCTTCATTTTCGCTCAGTGGTGAAAAATCAGTTTAATTCCTTCTGAATAATTTGGTCAACAAATTTAACTATGGAATATTCCGTTGCTTTATCAGGCTACAAATATGTACATAAGTTGTTGTTTTCTCACATATATCTGGTAAATCTCCTTCATAGGTGTAAAGATTGTCCTTCTACGATACTCATGTGGTTTTACACTTTTTATTATCATCATTATTATTGTTACATTTGTATCTCAATGACAAGGCTTTGATTTTATGTGCACATTGTGTAGCACCGATTTTATCAAATCTCGTTGTGTTTAGACTCACTGCGAATGAGAATGAACTTGTTTACTTTAGTATCTATTGTCCCTAATGTCTGACAAAACAACTTTTGTAGAAATTAACCGATTGGATTGTCATCTAGTAATTTTAATTGCTATAGGGAGAGCTGGCTTTCTCTATTTAACAACTTGATATGTTCATATAATCAATGAAAAATATCAAATGACAAATTTTTATCTCTGAAATTAAGTGGTGACATCACCCAACATAAGCTAAATAAAAATGATTTTTTCTTCTTTGAATCATACACTCTGAATATTTCTTATCATTTTTATAAAAAATTAACAAATAATATCAAATAACACATTTTTATGATCAACTACACCTGGTTGTTTTTTTTGCAGAAATTAGGCATTTAGTTTTTTGTGGATTCGATCTGGTAAATTTATATTTTTAAGCTACAAGTTTAATTTATTAATTTGTCATTGAGCATGTATGATTTTATTGGTAACTACAAGGAGTGAAATTTGCATCCCCGGGAAAAACGGGAATTTTGAAATGGTAATTACTTCCTTTCTACAAATGCGAATGGAATTTTCTATGAATGATTTCTGAAGGGGGTTTCATGTTAGCTCATTCTGGGAAATTTTTTTTTTTTATTTATAAATTTTTATAAACAAATTACCAACTATAATGTTTATTTAACATTTTCTACTCTTCAGGTAGTTTTATTTTTGAAAGGTATTTTTAAACAAGAGCTAGACCCTTTTTCAATACAAATATTGTTTGGCATTTTTGGACTGAAAATAGTTATTTAGTCATGCTAAGCTATCCAAACGAAAACCTGCCTCGCGCGCTCGGAGAGGTTGGCGAGTCCTATCGGGGACTTGGTTGTATGCATGATTCTCCAGCTTTCTTCGCGCATTATATTTGCTTCTCTTAACTTAAGGCTTTTTGACTGTATTCGGATATAGATCATGTTATGTTCGGAATGAGGTTTTTTTCAGTTGCAATTGTCCGTTTTCATTTAGAATAAATGCATGGTATTTTAGAGTGCCGGGAGTATAATTGCTACATGAATCTAGTTTCCAGTTTTTTTGGTCATTTCTCTGTGATCTTCTTTCGAACTGAAAATTATTACTGTTTCCTGTAAAAGACTCTTAGCACATACAAACAACTTCATCGCTGTTAGGATTGGGTTCTGTGCTGATCACTGCAAGCTAGATATTGTCTCAAGTCTTTTCAAATTTTCACCAATCCGTCGCATAAAATGCTTGACGTTTAAGGTTTTTAAGTTTAGTGCAGAGTGCTTCTACGGAAACATCAGCGTCTGCTATTTTGGTCTTCAAATTGCTCCTATCGGTTTTCTGCCAAACTTGATATCTCACTGTGTCGAAACTATTCACGTCCATGCAGTCACGATCAGGCTGGTTCTTTTTAAAATTTCCAATGTCATGACAAGATTTGCATTCGTTAAAATGACAAGCCTCAGTGGGTTCACTGCACATGAATTCTTCAAGGCGGTTATGATTATCTGACAATTCTCTGTCACTTTCCTCAGTTAAATGTTTAGCATCAATCTTATTCAACATTAACTTTACGTTTTCATGATAAACGTAGACACAAACATTGTGCGTTCCTCTTGTTTTAGCTAAAACACAGTGCCTTGGTCTTAGTTGTGTGAATTTCGAAATCTTATCTTCACATTTTCATGTAGGGCTACAAATGTGGCATATAATTCTGACACGTTGCACAGAATCAGTCTTTTCTGTACTTGCTTCCTTTCTTTCTTACCTGGATCTATCAACTATTCGCGTCATCTTAGTACCAGTTTATTACAAAATTTTTAGTTTCTTCTGCCAATTTTTGGCCTCGCTTTGCTTTCGGAAATGTCCAAACTCTTCAAAAAAAAAACGCTTCATGTTCAGATGCACCGAATTCTCACATGATTTGCATGACACTTCAAAACTTAAGCGCAAGGGTGAGTAGACTTCGAGACGCGCTAACTGATTTTCATCATTGCATCCTTCTTTTTCATTTCTTATTGGCAAGGCAAAATCTATTTCCTCGTTTATCTCTTCCTCTACATTAATACCAGACTCTTCTATTACTCTGGATGGCTGTCAGTTGAAATTTCTACATTCTTTTCTACAAGCACCACATATTTTACTAAACGTCTGCTGCGAAAACTTTGAATTGAAGACATGGTCAGCAATAGATAACTATGGAAGGTCTTTAGGAGTCTTACTTTGCTTCGAAAGCAGCGATTCGCAAAGAAATTTAGAAACGAACTTATAACCTAAACTTAATAAACAAAAACCACAGAAAAGAAGGATAAACACTTTATATATGTATACAAGTAAGAAACAAATACGAAACGCAAGAAATCACAGATGACACGCACAGAAAAATTCAAAACACTAGACGTTGGATGCTTTTACGTTTCAGGAGACTGAAGTCAGAGTAGAGTAGAGTAAGTTTAATCCAGTCAAAGAAAGGACGAATCCTGTATAATTTTTTTATATAAATAGTTTATACTAATGTTAATTGATTTAAGCCTTTCACAATTTTGTTTTATGTGTTGGTTATGATGAAAATATACAGCAAACCCTGCATCAATGAAAAGTATGTTTGAATAAATCGAATTCGAACGAAACAATGTCAGTCGGTACATCGGCTGGACTGGCCGACCTGTCCAAGACCTGTTCCTTATAGAAAATTCAATTCTCATTTGTAGAAAGGGAGTTATGATCATTTGAAAATACCCGCTTTGCCCGGGGATAAAAATTTAACCCCCTGTAGTTTAAGGAGGAATGGTAGTAAAAGTCTATAAATTAATATGTATACTACTATTATATAAACAAACAAACTTTAAAGATTTGAGGGCAATCGGAAGATATTACATTTAATGTTGGGGCAGTTTAGGAATAATGCCCCATACATCGAACACTGGTATTTAGCCTATACAAAATATTCTAAATAAAAAAATATTGATTTTGGCGTCCAATAACTATATTATATACCACGAAAAGAAGCGATAAAAATGAATTTGGTTGTAAACACATTGCTTTAATTTAAAAATTCAACTAAATAATACTAAACTGCTTGGTAAAAAGTTAAAAATTGACCTACTTTCTTTCTCTTCTTCTGTTCGAATACATACCTAAGTTATCCTAGTGCATACTCGAACAGGAGGAAGCCTGCTAAGAGGAAGCGTAGACATGGCACGAAGAGAAGGCTGTTCTGGAGCATTCTGGCGATGTAGGTATTGTCTGGCAAAAAAGGAGAAAAAAAAATTACTTTTACCATGAGGATTCCCGCTGGACTGTGATCTCAATTCTGCGAGAAGAAATTGAGAATTCTTTTATTTTTTTAAAGGAATCTGAGCCCAATATACATAATTTAAATCAATATGGAATGTTTTCTTAAATTACTGAGTGACCATGAACATTAAATTTTAGAGGCAGGTTTTTGAATTGAATTCTTGTGGGTGGTTAGTTTGAAATAATAGATGCATCGATTATCGATACCTTCCTGTGAAGTCGGCTCTTTAATGGAATATCAACGAAACTAAAATATGATTGGCAAATTGCTATTTTCGAAGCAAGGAAAAAAGCTTCTGGTCAGTATGCGCTGGCGTACAGCTTGACTCAGGGCAAAAATGCAATCCGTTATTGGAAGTATTTTAACCGAAAAAGCAGAAAAATGACAGTTTACAAGGTGTTCAGGTCCGTTTCACCATCCTTACCCCACTAAATTGTGCTGCAAATGCGCCACCGACAAAAAATGTTGCGCCACAAAACTGTATGAGTTATATCAGGCATTACGCGAGAGGGGGCGCTAGCGTCACGCTATCCCCCTAATTAAAAACAGCATAGTCACATTGATAACTGAGTTATCAGCGATCAAAATGGGAGGGGGGCTGGCGTCATTTTTCTAAACTAATAACATTTTGTCAAATTCATCATAGCCATCTGTCATAACTTCAAATGCGCTTAAATGCGCCACAACAAACAAATTTTGCTGTATCTAATTAAAAAGGATATCGTATTTGAGAAGAGGAGTGTAACGCAGATGTTAAACCTTTAACAGTGATGTGCAATATAAGGTTGCGGGCATGGATTCATTTGTCTTCAAGAGCGCTCATATGCGCCATCAATTTTTTTTTTCTTGAGAATTGCCTGAAGTATGGAGGTAACAAAATGTTACGAAGTGATGAGCAACAAAAAAAAAGTTTGAAATTCGCTTTGATGAAGGTTTCAAATGAGCTCATATTTATTAAGTATAATAAGTATACTTATTAGATCGAGAAATTTTCTATCACCTGCATGCTTCTCAATAAAACTACCATAGTTTTCATTTAGATCAAACTTCTTTACAAACTTAAATTTTAATTTAAAAAACTGAATAAATAACTAAACAATATAACTTTTTTTTTAAATTTACTTAATAGTTTGAAGATTGATCTATTTTGTTGAAAATTCATTTTCCTTTTTTTGGAACTCGATTGCTTCAATTAAATACTTTAATATTCCAATATAGATTTGAAATTGATTGTTTTTTAGTTAAAAATTTAAGAACTTGTTTAAATATTTATACGTTTTAGCGAATAATAGAAAGAAAGAAATCTTGATGATCATAATAGATTCAAGTGTTAATATTTTAATTTAATCATTAATCATTACAAACATCAATTATTAGTTCTTAATTTTTTATTAAATTAGTGATGCAAAGCCTGCAGTGAATTGCAGTTTGAAACAACTTCCAAAAACAAATTAGGCAAGATTTTGCCTACTTGACATTCCTTCATTTCATCTGCTGTCATATTTTCAACTGCACGGCTGCTCATATTTATTTTTATTCTCGAATGATTTCTACTTGTTTTATATATTCCACGAAAAATCCCTGTGTACTCCAATATGGCAAATACGTCACCACTGGATGTTGATAATACAATATATTCTCTGGTTGGCACGGGCATATATTTATGACTTCCTACTAGCAATTGAATTTGTTTGTTGATAGGAAAAACGTATCTTCGAAATTCAAACTGCCGACTTGGATTGATTTTGGGAATAAGCCTAATATATCCAAGTTGTCCCAGAGCATATCCGAGCACTCCAACGGAAGGAGGTCTGCCAGGAGGAGACAAGTCCCTGGCACGAAGAGGCAGGTCCCCAGCAGAATTCAAATCAGGAGAATGTTGTCTGCCAGAAGAAGAAGAACCAATATTACGTTCAGTATTATGAATTCCATCAGGATGTAGTGAATCGTTATTTGCAACAACTTTAAGAAAATTTCTCGGGTAGATTTGCTGATTTCTGCCTACTGGACAATCCCTAACTTCTTCTGGTGTCATATTTTCAACTGTGCTGCTCATCATATTTATTTTAACTCTCGTGCGACTTGTATTCGTCCGATATATTCCAAGAAGAAACCCGCCATGCTCCAATATTGCGAAGATGTCACCATTAGATGCCGATATAACAATATATTCTTGACTATGCGCGAGAGCGTAGTTCTTAGCTTCTACCCGCAATCTAATTGGTTTGCCGGAAGGAAAAATGTATTTTCGAAATTCTAATTGCATGTTATGATTTGTGCGAGGAATAAGCCGAATATATCCAAGTTCATCAAGTGAATAACCAATTACTTCAAAAGAAGGAGGCCTGCCAGGGGGTGACCTGCTCCTGTCACGAAGAGAAGGCTCCTCAGGCATCTGGCGTGTAAGCAGAGATGTAGAAGGTTGCCAACGACCCGGGCGAGGAGTGTGAGGCCCATCGCTAGTTGATTGTAAACTGTGTCCTGCAAGAAGAAATAGAGGATTTATTTATATTGTTAAACGAATGGATGCCTAATATTTTTGATTGAACTCAATATTTCTTCGCAGAAAGTATTTTTTCGATGATAAATAATAAGTTTGATATATAACAACTTCCCACCCTATAAGTTTTTGGTTGTTGTTAAATCCACTTTTTATACTCAGTATATCATATGCCTAGTGTTTAAAATCATATGTAATTTTTTTCGCTAAAAATGAGTCACAGTAATGTACACAAGCAAAAGTTTTATCTATGTCCACGTAAGCTCAACTAACTATTTGCGTCGTGTACATGATAACGGCATTATTATTTTGTTGCAAAAAAAAAATAAATAAACAGCAAAACTATGGAACGAAAACCAAGCGATTCATAAGAAATTAAAGAAAATGTTTTTTCTTTAACCCGTCTCGAAAAGGGGAACTCAAAAATCTTTTTCATGCTCTTTCTTGAAAAACGCTAATTCGTTTTCAAATTAATTAACAATTCCAATTTATTGAATGGGTTATGTGCGATTAGGATTTTTAAACAAGTTTAAAATGTGATTGGCTTTTAACCTGTTTAAAGAAGGGAGCTCATCCAATAAATAATCTTGTATTACAAATGTAAATAATGCACAATGTTTAATTTGCATAATAAAAATAAAGAGTAAGCTAAAAAGAATTCTCGTGTTTTGATATCGTAACCTACTAATTATCAAAATCAAAGGTTGGAATTCTGTCGTTCACTTTTTTGCTCCTACATGTTCATTATATGATGAGAAAACTGACACAATTGAATTAATGAATAACACCGGCACACAAAAAATTAGTCTACCCGGCGGTAAAAAGAGCCCAATTAAATCGTGATTTGTCTTTAAAACTCTAAATTAGCCGGGAAAATATCAAAAATGGTGGTTGGGTTATTTTGAGTTTGAATTTAGAATAATCGACCAAAAAAATATATAGCAATGCAGCTTAAGTCCGCTAGACATAACAGTTTTTTAGTCTGAAAAATATTTTTAAAAATCACCATTTTCTGTATATTTAAAATAAGCTTAGAAAAGTTCAAGGGAATTCTAAGAATATGATGAAATCCCTCAAAATTAAAGCTGAGGTTGATAGACTTCAGGATCAGTTAAATGAAAACTTTTTAAAATTCGATAAAAATCACTAAATTAAGTATAACTGAGTGTATTCAGAAGAATTTAGGTAAATTTAGAAGGTTAAAGAGAATTTAAAAATTTTTTAGAGAATTCCGGATGAATTTCAAGAAAAATGTTTGAAGAATTCAAATTAAAATATACGAAATTTAAGAAGCAATGAAGTGAATCAAAAATATTTCAAAAGCATGAAACTAATAATTGCATTGGGTGGAAATTAGTGAATTTAGAAGAATTTAGAACGATTGGAGATAAATGAATAAGAATTTAGGGCGAATAACAAACTAATTGTAAAACATATATAAAAATTTCTTAAAAATTTTTGAACCCCTATTGGTGTTTCGCAGAGTGAGTTTAGTAGCTCTTCGCAAATCTTATTATTAGTTAGTTATTATCTTGTAGTATATTTTGCACAAAGGTTGAGAAGAAGGTTAGAGAGTCATAGTTTCGTAAAATATAATAAAAATTAAAGAAATATTATTTTATTATATTTACCAATGACATTAAGGATGACTGCCAAAGTGAAAACGAAAGCACATAACATTCTCGCTTTCGCACTGTGGTGAAAAATCTGTTTAATTCTTTAGTGAGTAATTTGTTGACAAACTTTATCTCTGTAATATTTTATTGATTTAAGAGCACAAATATGTACATAAGTAGTTGTTTTCTCATATATATGTAAGATAACGACATTACAGATCTCAAAATTGTCTTTCTTAGATAATTACAATATTTTCAATTTTTCAATAGTATCATTGAAAATATATAACTGGACTTTCCGAAAAATTATACAGGACATTTAAAAATACTATCTAATGAAATAAAATTTTATATTTAATTTTGGACAATTGATAGCAAGTTGCCATAAATTGTCCTGAAAAAGCTGAAATCATTACAAAAATTTTATGAATTTTTCGAAAGAAATTTAAATGTGAAAAGTTTTTTAAATTTTAGGGTTTTACTGCCTTTTGCGAAGTAACAATTGTAGGATTTTGAACCTTCTGGTTTCAACATTAATAAATGCATCTAATTATAATATACAGGTGCGTTCGAAAAGATGTCTAACCTAATTAAATGTTTCAAGTCAAAATAGATTCAATCAAAATATAAATACAAGTTTTCTTTTAACTACATGCATTTCAATAAAACTACAATAGTTCTTGTCCTAATCAAAATAATGTTGCTACTTAAATATGGAATAGCAGAATATTTCGACTAAATTAAATCTAAATATTTGCTTTTGAGCTTTTTAAATAAGATTTACAGTGAGAAACTGCAAAAGCCAGCAGTTATGAATAATTTTTTTTCAGTAGAATGAGTAACTTTGTTCAAATTACTTGTTGTATTATATAAGTAGCACACTATGTGCCTACTTTTTACAGAAAAATGTAGAAAAAGAAGACTTGAGATAGGGTGGCTTTATTTAAATTGGAACTTTGCTTCTAAAAAACAATGTTATTTTTTGCAGATTAAACTATTTTCTTAACGAAGTTTTTCTAAAATTACTTTTGGGATACTTTACTGGTACGAAAGTAATATTGAGAACCTTAATACATTAATGTTTTAATTTTTAAATTAAATTTTAATTCAACTGTTATTATAATGATTATTACATATTAATTTATCACTTTTATTGAATTAATCATACGTAGTTTGCAGTGAATCATGATTTTCAACAACTTCCATAAAAATAGGAGACAACACGACGCCTAATTGACATTCCTTCATTTCATTTGCTGTCATATTTGTAATTGAACGACTTGTCATATTTATTTTTATCCTCGAATGATTTCTACTTGTCTTATATATACCACGCAGTATCCCAGTATACTCCAGTATTGCAAAAACGTCACCTTTGGATGTTGATAATACAATGTGTTCTCGGGTTGGAACAGGCACATATCTACCACTTCCTACTAGCAACTGAATTCGCTTTTCGACAGGAAAAATGTATCTTCGAAATTCAAATCTTAGGTTTTGATTTGCCTTGGGAATGAGCCGAATATATCTAAGTTGTCCAATCGCATATCCAAGTACTCCAACAGAAGGAGGCCTGCCAGGAGGAGATATAGACCCGGCACGAAGAGACGCTTCCTGAGGTGAAGTTCGCTCAGGATGATGCTGTCTGCCAGAAGAAGAAGAGCCAGTATTACATTCACTATTTGGTATATATTCGAACTGTAGTGAATCAGAATTTGCAGCAATTTTAATAAAAGTCTGTGGGAAGATTGGATGATTTCTTCCTACTGGACAATCCCTAACTTCATCTGGGGTTAAATTATCAATGGCACCGCTTATCATATTTATTTTTACTCTTGAATGAATAATGTTTGTCTTATATATTCCACGTAAAAGACCGCTATGCTCTAATATTGCGAAAATGTCACCATTTGATGCTGCTAATACAATATGCTCTCGGTTTGGCACAAGAGCGTAGTTCTTATGATCTACTCGCAATCTAATTGATTTGCAGACAGAAACAACGTATCTTCGAAATTCGAACCGCCGATTCTGATTTGTGCGGGGAATAAGCCGAATATATCCAAGTTGTTGAAGTGAATATCCAAGAACTTCAAGAAAAGGAGGCCTGCCAGGAGGTGACCTGGTCCTGTCACGAAGTCGAGCGTCCTTAGGCAACTGAGGTGCACGAGAAGAAGCAGAGGGTCGCCAACGACCCGGTCGAGGAGTATCAGGCCAAGGGGCACTTGACAGTGAACTTAATCCTGCAACAATAAATAAAGAACTTATTTTGTTTGAACGAATCCATATCTAATATACTTGGTTTAACAATATACTTATATGCAAAAATTATTTGTCTGAGGATTTAATCAAAATTATAGGAAATAATTTTAAACTATAATTCAATCCGCCAATGCAGATTTTTCTTAAGACGTTAAAACTTATTACACCCTAATCAGTGAAGGCATTAGATTTATGTTTTTAAATCCCTCGTTTTTTTAAATGTTTTGATTTAGAGGCTCACTGAACCCCAAAAACAGGTTTTTGCTAAAGTGTCTGCCTGTTAGCATGATGACTTTCGAAAGAGTTCCCAACTAGGATTGGCCTTTTGTACACTCATTTAGTATCAGAAACTTAACCAAAAGACAAAAAAATAAAAGGCAGGAGTTGTTTAAAAGACATCACAGACCTCGAGGAGCAATAAGAAACTGTCGCGGGCCCTGGGCGCACTCAGACTTGCGTGAGAAGCTTGCCACGCAAGATGATAATATGCCTTCGCCTCGGGCAGCCTTTTTCTTTTATAATTAGTGCACCATATATACGTCTAATATTTATTGACAAATGTAGAACAACTAAGATAAAATGTTTCTTTTTCTTTAAAAGAGTTGAAAAGCTTTCATTAAGTTATTATTACACCAATAAGCCATTTCCCTTTCGGGGTACGCGTGACTTATTCTGTGGGGAAAGTAGTAATCTAAAGAAAGGGTTATAGAATTTGTAGAATGATCTAGAATTCTCGTGTTATTTATTCACTCTACTGACACTCTTTTTATTAACTATTTACCTTCATACTCTTCTATACTGGCACACTTCTCTAGCTTTTTTAACATCCATGCATTTTTTTATGTAAGTTCTAGTGTTTCTCTGGCTTCATATGTCTCTTGTAACTAGGTCTCTGGCTTCATATGTCTCTTGTAACTAGGGTCCTATTCACACAATCTAACCATTCGTTCATACGTTTGCCTCTGGGCACGCTGCCATATACTTTACCTTGATGCAATTGTTTCGTTAGTCGTTCATGTTTCATTCTCTCCACATGCCTAAACCATCTTAACTGATTTTTCTCCCACATGTCGACTAATGTCTCTTCCGCATGACATTCCCAGCTTGTACTCACGATTGATCCATTTGATCAGAGAAACCGCGTGTCGCCCATTAAACCTATTAATAGAACATAAGAAAGAAAACTTAACTTCCTCTTGTGTTTCCTGTGTTTCCCCTGCTAAGGTTCTACCGGTCTATGTGGATCTTTCTTCTAGCTCCCCGCCGACCTAATTTTTAACCTGGACCATCCGTTTTATTGAGGTGCCTACCTACTAGGAGAGCTACTTAACTCAATTATGGGTGCTCGTAAATAACAAGACACGGAATTTTAAATTCTTTTGGTTAGTACTTTATTCTAGCCAACGGGCCAACGAATGCTCTTAATTATACAGTATATTAGAAAAAAGTAGGAGGAGGTGGACAGACATTCTAGGAAAAAAGGATGAGAAAAATGAAAGTAGAGTAATAATAAAAAAATATAAATACTTAATTGGGCCTATTCCTGTTCACCCAGATGCCCGCGGGACCTCCTAGTCCTCCTTTTTAGACCCTGTCCTACCGTACCACGGCGTTCCCACCAGAAATCTTCGAGGCGTCTCCTCTCCTTCTCCTTGGCGTACCTCCGCTTGGTGTTCATTCAGGCTTTGTGGTTGGACTCTTCCCTTCGATTGCCTTCAACCTCCTCGCGGCGCCTCGCCTCGGCTTTATCCCTAAGGCGCTTAGCTTCAGCGACACCCGCCGCTACTGCCTCCCGGCTGGACTATTGTCGGCATGCCCACTCGCGGACGTATTTAAGTGGTCTATTGCGATCTCGTCGGGCTGTTCATGCCAAGATGTTGACGCTCAACAGCGCGGGTCTGATTCAGCATTGGGCACGTATGAGGCATCCCTGGCTGTCCCCCCTGTTCCCATTATGTACCTCTTTCTTCTGGGGCCGGGGTATTCTGAGGAGCCGTTATTTGTGTCTGCCATCCGTTTTCGCTCGTCCCGCATGAACACTGCCCCGGCTTTCGGAAGACTCGGTAAGGTGATAGTAAAACTAAATAGCCTTCAGATAGGGTTGAGGTTTCTCCTTCCTTTCAGATCGCGAGGTCTTGTTGGGTATAATTTCACCAAGACGGGCTGGAGTGGGATTTCCCGGGCTCCTGGCGCATCACCTGCTAAACCATCTGCATCATCCTCCAGACCTGCTCGTGCTCCCTCCTATGTTGCTCGTCTGCGGCCATGGAAAGGGGAAATTTATCCACGTCATCATAAAAGCATGAAAGCAGGCGCGTTTAAATCATACCCCGTGCATGCAAGGAACTATGCGAACTAGTGAATATTAGTTCTATTAATAAGTAGGTAATAAGTTAGTAATAAATAGTAATAAGTATAATATAATAATATATAATAAATAAATAAGTAATAGTAATAAGTAGTAATAAATTAGTAATATGTAGTGTCTATACTTACTCCCCCTTCCCTAAGAGGTCTCTCATCGTGGTAGGGGACTAGAAGCGTTACTGGAAATTTTCTTACCAATTGCTCGTCTTCCATCCCTAACTCGTAAACTTTTTGGTCTGAGAATATTACCTGAGCTTTACGCATGACTTTATATCCCACTTTAAATACAGCGTTAAAAAACTTCCTTTATTCGAAATTAAATATGGGCTGAAATCATGATTGTATCTCGAGAAATGTCTGAAATTGTTCATTTGTTATAATAAATGCCGTATGCGTCAAGGGGGAGAGGGAATTTTTCGAACCTAATTTTTTTAAAACGTTCTTTGTCTTATGTCCTTCGAAATCTAAAATGATTACCGAAATTTTTATGAAATTTTCCATATTTTTAAACGTATCCGCCTCTCAAATTAAGGAGATTTGTACCTAAATATTCTGACATGTTTCAAAAAATTGATCTGGCCTTTTGTTAACTACATGTTTTCGGCTTGATAATAATTTAAGTATTTTCTTATAAATTCGGCTATGTTGGCTGAAAATTAAACCAATTGGTTAAAAATTCCATTATTATCTTAATAAGTAATTTTCCTGTTGTAAGATTAATTGTATATTAGGCACCAACGGAGAGAAAAGGTTTACAGAGAACAACAGATATGCACTGTGCAATGGTCAAGCATGTCTATTTAATCAAAAAGTATTAAATCATAGACAAATAATGGTTATTGCATATAATCTCAAAAATTTATAATGGGGAAAAACATAATGAAAAGTGTAGATATATTACATTACTATATTTACCAATAGAATTAAGGATGACCGCTAGAGTAAGAACGAATGTATAGACCCTCGTCATTTTGGTGAAGTGGAGGAAAAATTAACTTATGTTTTAGTGAATAATTTGGTTGTCAATTATATCGAAGGAATATTCCATTGCGCCATCAGAGTACCCATATGTACTTAAGTAATCGCTAATTCACATATATTTGAGATAACGCCTTTGTAGGTTCCAAAATTTAACTCCTGAGATGGTTATATAATTTTACATTTTTTATTTTCATTATCCTAATTATTACATGTTTATCTCAATGATAAAGTTCCGATTTTGCGTGAAAATGAAATAACACCAATTTTATCAAAAGTATACACGTGAGTACGAAAATTATGTTTCTAATTATATTTTAAATAACTAAATATTCCGACTAAATTAAATAAAAATACAGTAAAACATGGTTTTAATGTCAATTTCGGGACTGAGTGGGACATTAATTAAAACCAGTGTCTCGGGACTATTTTGTCTCTCTCCTGTTTTTTATCTTACTGGCTTCTCTCTCTATTTTGTGATGCTTGAGTGAGCCCTGAAAATCTTCCCACAGCTCTTCTCACCATTCTCAATCGCGCGACGTGAATTCTCGGAAACATTAAATGCAGGATCACTAAATCCAGGTTTCACTGTATTTGCTTTCAAACTTTTTTGACAAGATTTCCACTGAAAAACTGCGATGGCCTGCAGCTCTATGAATGACATAACTGCGAGTGGCTAAACCCACGGCTTCCATGCCGACATAATGAAAGCAACTAGTAAGTGAACTCCCGTCTTCGGAAAGACCTTCTCTCCTATACCTGACCTGAACCGACCGTGGGGAGGTGGCATTGCTCCCCGACTACCCACGCATGACCGACGGCCCGTACACGCAACTAACCCGATGCCCTTTTTCATTCTGTTTCCAGGGTACGGTTCCAGGGCAACCCTAAGACCTCTGATCCAGGAAAACACTCACACGAGATCCCGCGTACCACTTTTCACGCTTTTCCTCTTTATTCCGACGTCATAGCAATAAGTATTCTCTCACGTTTACACTGACACCTAGCTCTTAATTAGAACTGTACCTTATAGGGAAATATATTGTTCCACATTTTTATATCACAAACCGCTGTTCGCTTTCTTATAAAGCCTGCCCCAACTCCTAAACCCTGGCAAGACTAAAGCGTTCGGTGGGACAACACGCAGGTGGAGCGAAACGAACTCTTACAAATTCGCACAGTCTACATGGTATGCACTCGCAACCTTCCTTAAACATTTTAGCGTTAATACGGTCTACCCCGGCAGCCTTACCGTTTTTTAAGTTTTTGATTATATCCATAACCTCAGTGCCACATACTTTCCCAATTGCGTTTTCTAACACATTGTGTTCTACACCGCAGTCCGGTGTCCTATAGCTTCATCTTCGAATAGCATCATATAGCATTTCTCCTTTACGATTTCTCATGTTGACAAATACTGTACTTTTATTTCTCTTAATTTTGTTGTGAAGCAGTTTCTTGCGTCCTTCAAGGTCGTTTTGTATTTTCTTCTCTTCTTCTAATCTAATTTTATATTTCCTTTCCTTAATTAGTCGCTTGAGTATCCTTTCTTCGTATCCTGAATTTCATCATGCCATAATGCATTACCAAACCTTCTTCCTACAAGAAAACTTAGTCAATGCGCCATCTATACCTTTGTTCTTTATATAGCGCATTCCAAGTTAATCTATCTATGCTTTTCATTATCTCATTTTGGAAATCTATTTGCACATCCGGTTTCTAAAGGCTCGCAATTTTGATTCGTGTTCGTTTAGTTTTCTTTGTTCTGTTTTTGCTCCATACCCGACTTAAGTAAATTTTAGTAATCAGAGGAAAATTACCAGCATTGCATATAGAACCCCTCATGACCCTTGTATCATTAACTAGCTCTTTTAGTCCCTTATTCGCAACAACAATGTCAATTATGCTGTGGATGTTTCATTTACACCAGGTATCCTGATTCTGAATCCCTAACCATCCATTCATATCTCCTGTTAGAATTATTCTTTTACCATAATCGCAAATATTTACTTTGATAATATTACTCTAATATACTCTAATATTCTCTAAGATCACTATAGACCGGCGCGTAGTATTCTATGATAAATAAAATTCTGATTTCCTACTTTCTTTCTAGCCACCCGCAGTCTGGGAGATACGAAATCATGATCTCCATTTTTCTTTGTTTCAGGCACACATGAAATATCTAGTTTCCTTAGGCCCACGGTTTCACGTAATAGATCATTCACCCCTCTAGCATTCCAAACACCCAGTTTCCATTCTTCGCCTGAAACTTGACCCTTGCATTTACCGTGTGCATGCCTTTTGTTAATTAAAGTTTCAGTCCTTTTAAAAGCTATTTTATTGTTTGTATTATTCATTGCTTAGTTTATACGCCCAACTACCACCTTTATGCAATAGGTTTCTTTTCGAGTCGAAATCATGTCTAAGTTACGTAGTAATTCGTCATATGGTGGAGAATGTAGTTATGACGTCCGTCCCACCAAAACCCTAACTAACCATTAAGAGCAGCATAGTTCAATTTTCAATATTATTTTAAATATTTTAAATGTCATCTGTAGTTAAATAAGTTATAAGTGATTTGAAAATAATGTTTTCTTGTCTGATTGAATGAGTCACCCTGATGTGCATTAACAAAAGTTTTAGCTATATCCACTATATCCACAATTTTTACGGCACGTATTCTTTTTGGTTAAAGATTAATCTTTTTAGATTTATAATTTAATTTCCTTCTAAAAATGTACCTTCTTGTAACTTAATAGCCACTTAAGTGGCTAGAATCCGAATTTATTACCAGAGAATTAGACTTAATCCCGACTAAAACTTTACTATTTTTTTACAACCCAAGCAGAAAATTGGATTCCATTTCTTGATCGTATGTCGATTATATATTGGTCGTTAGTCAAACTTTTAGACTCTCACTCAGCTCTGAGAATTTTGTTTTTGTCCGACCTCCCTTGAAAACGTGTTCTTGCATGCACGTGAAGCAGGCGAAACGTGGCCGCTTACAGCCGATGAGATCTTTGCACAAGTGATCTCCGCCGGCAGACCGACATGAAACTTTACGCGAGTTACATAAAACTTTACGCTCGCTCAATTAAAGTTTACTCTCGATAGAAAAAAATTACATTTATCTCTAACAAAATTACGCCATTTGCCCTACAGTCTTTCTTCTGCTAAGTACGCCATTTCTTCCTAAAAATTGCCAGGAACATTAAACATTATTTATCTGCTTGACATGATTGTTTTTAATTTGGCGCAATTTGTGTATATGTGTATGCATCGATGAGTGTATTCAGGTACGTACGCATTTGCGTTGTCTAATGATCCTGATGATTTGAACCCATTAGCTCCCCGAACTTTTTTAATCGGTGATCCTAATAATAGACAACACTTCTGGTCACGGTGGTCAAAAAAATATCTCTTTCAACTGCAAACTTGACCAAATGGAAACGACAAGAACCGGATTCGATAAAACCAGGAGTTTCAGTCCTACTAAGAGAAGATGAAACTCCACCGCTAATGTAGCTTATAGGCAGAATCGTCGAAGTGCATCCGGAAAAAGACAAAATAATTTATGTGGTAAGCCTTAAGTCTACAAACCATGTCTTAAAGCGATTTATGATTGTTTAAATCATTTGTGTTTAAGATATTCGATTGAAAGGCGACACTTTCAAAGACGGTAATGTGTATGTATGTCTATGCGATAAAAAATTACTAAACCATATAGATTCGCACTACAGTCATAAAAAGGAATAGCATTGATGCATTTTATTCGTAAAATATAATAAAAATCATAGATATATTGTATTATTATATTTACCAATAGAATTAAGGATGACTGCCAAAGTGAAAACGATATTACAGACCATCCTCATTTTCTCAAAGTAGAGCAAAAAATAATTTATGCATTATTGAATAATTAGGTTACTAACTACAACAAAGAAATGTTTTATTGCAACATTTAAGCACAAATATGTACATAAGGAAGCTTCCATATCATATTCACAACCGAAAAATGAAACCGTCTCTAATATTTTTTATCGTGTTTTAGATATGAAAAATACACGTATTTTTTATGTTGACATAATATGCAACATTTTCAAGTTATAATTTTTTAGATAAAAAAATTATTCGTTTTTTGTATAAGAAATAACGTTATCTCACGTATATTTGAGGTAAGGACATTGTAGATGTCAATATTTGCTTACGAGGTAATTAGGACATTTTCCATTATCATGATTATACTTATTACATTTTTATCTCGATGAGAAGGTTTCGATTTTATGTAAAACTTGAGTAGCACCAATTTCATGAAATCTCACCTTTTTAGGCGCTATACGATTTTGACTAATAATTCTATTCCTGTCCATAAAAAATTCTTTTTATGAATACTAAAATTTTTATTTTCGGCTGAACTGTACAAAATAAGATCAATGATTTACCAAAAATATTTTTATCTCAAAAAGAGCTACAAAAATCTTTAAAAAAAATATTTTCGTTAAAAAAATTATTATATTTTCCGGATGAACTGTACGAAACATTAAAAAATGCCGTCCAAGAAAAGTGTTCATGAAAATTAATAGAAAATGAGCAACGAGCAATAAAATGATAAGATACATTTCCTTCTATTTGTACTTTCCGAATCAGTAGCGGCAAACCAATGCACATTCATTACAAAAAATCATGTCTTGTAAATATTCTAACGAAAAGACAAAAGAACATGACAGTTTTCAAGGTTTAACAAAAGATTGCGACTAAATTAAATCGAAATATTTGCTTTTGAGTTTTAAAATTAAAAGACAAGACAATAAAAACTACGTCTGTTCTATATTTTTTCTTAGCTAAAAGCCTTCCTTCCTAAAGAACTGTTAGAGCCAGCACTTCCATGAATGACTAAACCGCGAGTGACAAAACCGAGAACTCTATCATTAAAAATTAATTTCAACGATTGATGATCCATGCGTTTGATTCAAAATAATTTTTTTAAATAACTAATTTTATGTGCTTTGTTCTCGTGCTGTCTTTTTTGGTAAAAATTAATATTTTTATTTGAAAACGAAACTACATGCTTGAAAAATTTACTGCTTGGCTAAAGTTTGGACTACATTGCTCAAAATTCATTTGATTCGTTGAAGATTAAACTACTTTATGAAAATTAGTTTTTTTAAGGTTAAACTTCTTTCGGGACAGTAGTTAATATAAAAAAAACGAGGGACCGAGAAAACGGATATCTGTCTATCCCATTAACGCCTCTATTTGATTCGTTAAATATTAGCCTTAATAAATATTTACTATAGTATATGTCCACAATGATTTTGTATTGAAAGCACTGTACCACCTACTGAATTTTTATTAATTATTGACGCCTTACAGTTCCTTGAACGGCTACTTTTTGTGGCTTTGGCCATCGTACCTCTTTTAAGAGACAACAGCAATAGAAAAGCTAGAATCTCCAGACTACGAAAATTAAGTTTTGGACTGGTTATATGGCCAAAAAGTAATATTAACAATAGTAAAAAAAAATTGAAATGTTCAATCAAAATACCAAAAATGACAAAAAAACCAGAGCACAATCAGCGGTCAGACTAAGAGTGAACAACGGTCCTCATGCTTTTCACCGTCAAGCTCCGACCACCCAAGGAAGGGTTGCATAGACCGCCCATTTAGTCCATCTGCGCCGCGTTAACCATGCCGATTCGTGCCTTTCGAAAATTTTAACGAGAGTAACCGCGCGCTCTCGTATAGGGCACTGTAACTTCCGGCCGCAATTTTCCACGTCTGTCGGCTGTATGTACCTACTAAAGGTGTTGACCAACGTGCTGTGCTGTTGCTGTCATGTTGAAAATAGCATTCGCGGGGATTTTAAAAGTACCTTTATTTGAGCAGGTATATTAGGAAAGTAGAATTGCTCTGAGAACTCTCTCGATGTATCTCGTCGATTTTCCATAAAACATAAAAAGAAGACCCCAAAAATAATAAATAAAAGAAAATAATATTAACTTGCCCCGAGAGAATTGGAATTTAATTTTGCAGTCTTTCTTAATAATTTATAAGTAAACCATAACTAACACATTTTGGAAGAATTGAGAAATTTCGATTGCAAAGAATAGTAAAGCAAGGGAATATTGTGACTACAAATAAAATCACAATCTTCAAAAACACCAAAGAAAAAGTTTTTTTTTAATAACTGTATTTTCAATCTTTCGTTTTATATATGTTCAAATATTATAACAAGGTACACTCTTATGATAATATAAAATAATAATAAATACAATAAAATAAATACAATGCAATCACCATACAAGTCGCCGTAATGCAATCATAAAAGTTCAGAACAATTTTTGGTTGGGTATATAAAAAAACGTAGATACTTTAAAGGTTTCGTGTTATTTAGTTTTATTTGTTACAACAAGGTTAACTTTTATGATAACGCAAATTGCATAATATGACAGCTTAAAAACAAGCGTAACATTTAGTTTGACATTGATTTTGTTGCCGCTTTAAAATTATTTTACAATTGCTGGCTCTCGTAATGAAATTACACTATTTTTCTTTAATGGCATATTATATGCTGGAGAGTGCTATTTTCGTCGTGTTTGAGAAGATACACGGCTACTTTCTTCAAGTTAAGGAATTTATTCATGTTGCTGTCCTTGAAAGGAACCCTTCTTGCATCAAGGGTGGTACTTTCGAGTTCCTCGCGTCCGTAAATGATTTTTTTCTTCTTCTCGATTAACCCGAAATCTCTATCACATTGAAGGTAGCTGTCCAGTTACCACAAATTTGTGTTCAACGAATTTGAAGAGGTTGAGGTTTACCATGTACATGTACAAAAACAGCATTTACTTTATGTCACTTCAGACTACAAAGTTTGTCCTTGCACTTTACTTCTCCAAAGTTGTTGACCAGATTGAAAATGCACGATGCGATATCAGAAAACTCTCATCCTCCCACCGCCTGATGCCACAGATACATAAAAACGTCATTACTCCGGTAGACGTTAATACAAAAGTTGTATCCACGATGAGACAAGAGGTGTTTTCATCTGGTGTCTTTGCATCCAATGTCATGTTTGACCTTGCCACGTTGACCTTGTTGTGGTGATAGAGTAATTTTTCTTCCCCTCTTTGGATTTGCAGCTGCTCGATTTTATAGCACCAATCAACCTGTCACACGTTTTGCACGTGTCGACTTGCAGACGTTTCAAGGTTCAAGTCGCTGCTTAGGAACTCTTCGGAGGTGATATCCATCAAATTATTCAGATATGTATTCTGGGCTGTCCATTGTAAGGAGCGGTACAGTGTGAAGAGATGTATCCGATGCGTGTGCAAAAGAACAGCGCAGCCTCTCTTGCATTTGTACGATACCTGAAAAATACGGCTTGAAAGATCACAAAGAAATCATTGAACAGTGTCAACAAATTATTTTTGATACTGTTTAAAATACATACATGATACCATTTACTTACATTCTCAGGACAGAGGAATTTCTTTTGCAGCGTACATATAAATATACCAAATTAATCGCTGAGTTTTACTCTATACTGACGTGTTTATGGGCAAAAATAGGAAATGCCGGTCAAAGTTACTCACCTTCTAGCCTTAATTAGCACTAACACCAGGTAGATGTCACTTTTCACATTCACAGTGTTCTACAAACTTGGCGAACTTCGAGATAAAAAAGTTCCCCCATATAGCGTAATGTTAAAATAGGTAGAGTTAGACCCTTTTGATTCCTCACCCTTCATTTTGGTTACGACATAAGAAGGATGTCAATGAATTTTTCTTGTTGAAGATAGAAAATAATTTGGACAACATAATAGGGTATTGGTGATTATATATTAGCGTACAATTTTGGTTATAAATCTAATTATACATAGTCTCAAGTGAATCGTAATTTGCAACAACTTCCATAAAATTATGTGTGAAGATTTGCCCTACATTGCATTCCTTCATTTCATCTGCTGTCATCTTTTCAACTGCTCGGCTTATCATGTTCATTTTTACTCTCGGATTATGCCTTTGTGTCTTGTATATTCCACGAAGAATTCCAGTATACTCTAATATTGCAAAAATGTCACCAGTGGATGTTGATAATACAATATGCTCTCGGCTTGGCACGGGTATAAATTTATTATTATTTCCTCGCAATTTAATTCTTTGTTGGACAGGAAAAACATATCTTCGAAATTCGAATCGCCGGTTCTGATTTGCCTCGGGAATAAGCCGAACATATCCAAGTTGCCCCATTGCATATCCAAGTACTCCATCAGTAGGAGGCCTACCTGCAGGAGACATGGAGCGGTCACGAAGAGGTGGCTCCTCAGGAGAAGTCCAATCAGGAGTAGGTTGGCTGTCAGGAAAAGAAGAGCCATTATTACGTTCACTATCCGGAATCCTGTTGGACTGCAGTGTATCGCAATTTGTAGTAATTTTAATAAAATTCTTTGGAAAAATAGGGTATTTTCTGCCTACTGGACAATCCCTAACTTCATCTGGCCTCATATTTTCAACTTCGCCGCTTGTTATATCTATTTTTGCCCTAGTATGTTTTCTATCCATCCTATAAATTCCACGAAGAATCCCGGTATACTCCAATATTGCAAAAATTTCGCCATTAGATGTTGTTAATACAATATGTTCTCGGTTAGGCACGGCAGCATAGCTCTTACGTTCTGCTCGCAGTCTAATTGATTTACTGGAAGAAATAACGTATTTTCGAAATTCAAAACGCCGGTTCTGATTTGTTCGGGGAATAAGCCGAACATATCCAAGTTGTGAAAATGGACATCCAAGTACTTCAAGAGACGGAGGCCTGCCAGGAGGCGACCTGCACCTGTCACGAAGACGAGACTGGTCAGATGACTGAGGTACATCACGAGTAGAGGAGGATTGCACACTACACGAGCTCTGAGTCTCAGGCCTGTCGCTACTGGACTGTGAACTTAACTCTGCAAGAAGAAATACAGGATTTATTTATTTTTTTGACAAAGCGATTTCGAATATTTTTGGCCAAGCTCAATGTTTCTTTGCAGAAACCATCTTTTTGCTGTCGCTGAATCCGAATCCGAGGTCCAAAAAGCCCCAGCACGTAAGAGTTCTAACATAAATTTAAGAAACCTCATAAAATTTGTTTTTCGAGTTCGGGAGTCAGACCATGTTTATTATGTTTTTGGGATCGCTCAATCCGAATTCGCGGTCGAAAAAACCCCAGCATATCAGAATTCCGACATAACCTTCAAAATACCTCGTAATCTAAACTACTATCGCTTTGTCGTTTGGATTTTGGCTGTATATTAGGAAAAGCAAATTTTTATTTGGTGGAATACTTACTAAGAGTTAAAGAGTAATTAGATAAATGCATTGTGTACATTTACAATAAATTTCACGAGTTTCTTTGAAAATCAAAACCCTGACTTGCTTGGATTTTGTGGACCTCGGATACAGATTCAGCAACCCCAATTACATTTAATAAACATGGGCTGACCTCTACACCCGGTAATGTATTTTTTTTTGGGGCCATGTGATTATGAGAATATATGTTAAAAAGCATTCTGGTTTCAACTTTAATAAACTAATTCAATTATGATATAGAGATGCGTCATTTTTTTGTAGGTTTTCGAAAAACGCGTTTGTAACTTTAATTGCATCACGCCCAGCGAAGTGCTTTAATATAACTATAAATAAAACTCCATTCAATTGTAAGTGTTGGTTCAGTTTCGAAAAAATCAAATCAATTCGAATTCAATAAATTCGTGTTTGTGGATTATAATATTGTTATGTTCACCAATTTAATTGAGGAAGCCCGACGAAAAACTAATTAACGCTTTAGTGACTAATATAGTTAAAAAATGCGACTATGAATATTTCATTGCGTCACAAGAGTATAAATATAAACGTAAGTAGTCGTTATCTTAGCCTTATATGAGATAACGAAATTTTAGGTACCAGAGTGTCTTTCTGTGATATTACTATCATTTTACATCTTTTACTATCAACATTATTATTACAATTGTTATATGACAGTAGATATTATTAAACCAAGAAAAATTAATGTGAAATAAGAACCGTAAAACCAAACAT
>JAAAKG020144947.1:0-10999 GCA_010014905.2 Druon quercuslanigerum
CTTAAGATTTATCAATATTTTAACAATATTGATATAGACCAGTAGACAAACAAAATTAAAATCTAATATTAATAATTAATTGTTTTTGTCTCTTGAAAATCCAGTTTTTTCAGTCGAAAAATGAGAAAGGTCCGGAATTCGACATCGTAAAGGATAAAATTAGAAAACAGTTTGTCAGTTACCATTTCTCTCCTGAGGATGGCCAACTGGGTGTCAAGGGTGGTGAGTTGTCTCGCAGGTGGCGAGGGTCTCGAGCCGGATTGGGATAGATTCGTAGATGTTTTTGCGTTCCTCTGAGTCTTGCTCGATGATCTCGTCGGAGGTGGAGGTGGTTCACCTGCTTCTCCCCTCCCACTGTTGAGATTGAATCCACTGAGGCTCCGTGGCAGCGGCGGCAATCCTTGGAAGGAAGACATCGCTATCCTCTCGAGTATACTGCAACAGAAATGAGATGATATTACCGTTATAATAGGAGCCACGAGGTGGTCCGTTCATTCGTTCACTCGTTCGTTCCTTCGTTCGTTCCTTCGTTCGTTCCTTTCAATCGTTTCCACTGAATTGATTGCTCCTTCTCGGAAAGAAAAACTATCAAAACCGTGACTCATGATGCTCACAGAGATATCTTGTTTTGCGACTATTCCTGACTAATTCGGCCTTATCGTCAACGATTTCCGCTTGTGGAGCAGAACAATTATGACAAAAAAATCGAGTTCAATATTTAAATACCTGAGATTTGAAGTAGAAATATATAGTATTTTCAACGAAATTGTTGAATTTTTAACTGAATAGTTATATTTTCAAGAAGCCAGTTAATTTTCAGTCAAGAGAGGTGATTTTTTTTCTACCAAAACAATTTAAATTTTGACCAAAACAGTTCAATTTCAAACGGATATTGAACTTCCTAAAAAATTGTTGAATTTTCACTTAAAAAATCTAATTTCCAAGCAAATAGTTTCATTTTGTAACAATTTTTTGATCTTTTAACAAACAAAAAAAAAAGAATTTTCAACTAAACAGTTAAATTCTCAACGAAAAAGATAAATTTTCCACTAAAAACACCGAAAGACTCTAAAAAAAAATGATTAGGAAAAGCAAAAAGTCAATTTTATACTGAATAGTTCGATTTTTACCAAAATAATTTAGCTTTCTACCAAACAGTTCAATTTTCTATCAGAACAGTGCAATTTTCATTAAAAATATTAATTTTTAACGAACAAGTTCATTTTCAAAAAAAAGAGTTTAACTTTCTACCAAATTCTTGAATTAAAAAAGTAAATATTGAACAAAAAATGTTCATTTTCAACGGAATAATTTACTAATTATTAATTTAAAATTAAGTAATTTTTAATAAAATGAAACGAATTTTTAACCAAACAGGTAATTTTTCAACCGGAAAGATAAATGTTACGTCAAAAAGATTAATATTCTATAAAAAAAGACGAACTTAAAAACATTAACGAATTTTCAACGAAATTGTTGAGTTTTGAAGGCAAAAAGACGAATTATTTAGTTTATGAAACAAAAATTAAATCTTCTATCAAATAGATCATTTTTCAGATAAATAGTTTTACTTTTAAATAAATAGTTTAATTTTCTACCAAACTGTTGAATTTTTAACTAAAAAATTGAATTTTCAACAAAATAGATTAATCCTCAACCAAAAATGGAATAATTATATTTTCAGTTCAAAAAATTTATTGTCAACCGAAAAAAGCGATTTTTCCACAAAATAGTTATTTTTCAACTAAAAAGATGAATTTTTAATTAAAATGATTAAAGTTCTGCCAACAAAAAGACAACTTTTCAACAAAATTATTGAATTTACAACCAAACTGTTGCATTTTAAAGCTAAAAAGACGAATTACTTACAAAAACTTTAAACTTTTAACACAAATTTTTTAAATTTTAACAAAAAAGTTAATTTCCAAGCAAATAGTTGCATTTTGTAACAATTTTTTGATTAAAAAAAAAACAAATTTTTAACCAAATAGTTAAATTCTCAACGAAAAAGATGACTTTTCCACCAAAAAACAACGAAAGACTCAAAATATTATTAGAAAAAATAAAAAGTTAATTTTCTAATGAATAGTTCGATTTTTACCAAAATAGTTGAATTTTTTACCAAATAGGTCAAGTGATTTTTCACTCGGAAAGATAAATGTTACGTCAACAAGAATAATATTTATATTGTTTATAAAACAAAAATTAAATCTTCTATCAAATAGATCAATTTTCAAATAAATAGTTTTACTTTCAAATAAATAGTTTAATTTTCTACCAATATAGTAATAATTTAATTTCATAATTTTAATTTAATAAAAAATTTAATAATTTTAAAAAATTAGTAATAATTTTTAACAAAATAGATTAATCCTTAACCAAGAATGGAATAATTATATTTTCAGTTCAAGAAAAGTATATTCAACCAAACAAAGCTAATTTTCCACAAAAAAGTTATTTTTTTCAACCAAAGAGATGAATTTTTAATTAAAATAATGAATTTTAAACAAAAATAAAACAATTTTTCAACAAAAGAAAACAAACTTAAACCAAATAGTTAAACTACCAATCAAAACGACGCATTTTACACTAAAATTATTAAAGTTCTGCCAAAAAAGACAAATTTTCAACAAAATTATTGAATTTGCAACAAAATTGTTGAATTTTGAAGCTAAAAAGACGAATTATTTACAAAAATGTTAAACATTAACACAATTTTCTAAAATTTTAACAAAAAAGTTAATTTCCAAGCAAATAATTTCATTTTGTAACAATTTTTTGATTTTTTAAGTAACAGAAAAAACGAATTTTCAACCAAAAATTTAAATTCTTAAGGAAAAAAAATTAATTTTTTTACCAAAAACACCGAAAGACTCAAAAAAAATTATAAGGACAAACAAAAAGTTAATTTTCTACTGAATAGTTCAATTTTCATTAAAAAATATTAATTTTTAACGAAGAAGTGAATTTTCAATAAAATAGCTTGACTTTTTACAAAATTGTTGAATTAAAAAAATGAGTATTTAACAAAAAATGTTCATTTTCAATGGGACAATTTACTAATTATTAATTTAAAATTAATTAATTTTGAATAAAATGAAACGAATGAATTTTCAACGAAAGTGTTGAGATTTGAAGCCAAAAAGACGAATTATCTAGTTTATAAATCAAAAAGTGAATCTTCTACCAAATCTTAAACAAAAACAATTTTTTAACCAAAGAAAACGAACTTAAAACAAATAGTTAAACTACCAATCAAAACGACGCATTTCACACTAACATGGTTAAATCTCTGCCAATAAAAAAACAAATTTTCAACAAAATTATTGAATTTGCTACAAAGTTGTTGAATTTGCAACAAAATTGTTGAATTTTGAAGCTAAAAAGACGAATTACTTACAAAAACGTTAAACTTTTAAAACAAAATTTTTTAAATTGTTTAAATTTAAACAAAAAAGTACAATTTCGACCAAATAGTTTTCGATAAAACAATTAAATTTTCATTCCAAAAATATAAAAACTCAACAAAAAAAAATGAATATATAACAAAAAAAAAAGATAAATTTCAGCAAAAAACTTTAATTTTCTACCAAATTAGTTGAATTATCAAACAAAAATATACATTTTCAACAAAAAAGTTCATTTTCAAACAAAAAGTTTAACTTTCTATCAAATTTGTTGAATTTCCTAACCAAAAGATCAATTTTGTAAAAAGAGCAGACCAACTATCAACGCAAAAAATGAAATTTCAACAGGAAAGTCAAATATTGAACCAGATATTAAACTGTATAACAATATAGAATCAAACAAACAATTACATTTTCTACCAAATTGTTAAATTTTCAAGCCAAAAAATTAAGTTTCTATAAAATAATTAATTTTTTAACACGAAAATCTGAAATTTCAAAAAAAATTATGTCCAACAAAAAAGTTAAATTTCAACCTAATTGTTTAATATTCTACCAAAATAGTTTAATTTTCAAACAAAAAATATAAATTTTCTACAAAAAAAGGTCAGTTTGAACCGAATACTTTAGTTTTTTACAAAATTGTTGAATTTTCAACAAAAAATACGAATTTTGAACCAAAAAGTGGAAATTTTCAAACCAAATATATTTTTTTCGACCAAAAATGCAGTAATTAATTATTATAATAATTCTTTCATGGTAGAAGATACATCTCTTTGGTTACAAATTTAACTATATAATTCAAATTTTTTTTTCAATTTACATTTTCGAGATGAAAATTAAATTGTTTTGTAACAAACTTTTCCTTTGACTTCAAAATTTAACAAACTATTAAATACAGATTCTTGTGTGACACTTTTTTAAAAATCAAAATTCGTTTTTTTTTTACGAATTAATTACAAAAGCGTTAAACTTTTAACACAATTTTTTAAATTTTAACAAAAAAGTTAATTTCCAAGCAAATAATTTCATTTTGTAACAATTATTTGATTTAAAAAAAAAAAATAATTTTTAATCAAATAGTTAAATTCTCAACGAAAAAGATGAATTTTTCACCAAAACACCGAGAGACTCAAAATATGATTGGGAAAAACGAAAAGTTAATTCTCTACTGAATACTTTGATTTTTTACCAAAATAGTTTAATTTTTACCAAATAGTTCAATTTTTAACGAAAAAGTTAATTTTCAACAAAACAGTTTAACTTTCTACCAAATTGTTGAATTAAAATAATAAATATTGAACAAAAAATGTTAATTTTCAACGGGATAATTTATTAATTATTAATTTAAAATGAATTCATTTTTAACAAATTGTTAGAGATATCAAATATTTGGTTGAAAATTGCATAAAAATCGTATTTTTTGCTTTCAAATTAATTTTCTTGTGTGGCACTTTTTTTAAAATAAAAACTCGTTTATTTTCTTGTTAAAAATTAATTTTTTCCTACTGAAAATTTAACCATTCCATTTTTGTTTAAAATTGGAAAATTTTAGTTAAAAATAAATTATTTTCCTACTGAAAATTTAACCATTCCATTTTTGTTTAAAATTTGAACATTTTAGTTACAAAATTCGCTTTTTTTATTCTAAAATTCAACTATTTTGTTAAAAACGAACTTATTTCTTGAAATACTTTTCGGATTAAAAATTAAAATGTTTTGTTGACAATTCGCCTTTTTGGCTCGAAAATTCAATAATATGGTAGAAAAATCAAATATTTGGATTTTGACTTGAAAATCAAACAGTCTGGCTGGCTTTTTGTTTCTTTCTGATCTGAAAAATCTTTCATGGCAGAAGATTCATCTCTTTGGTTTTTATTTTTTTTTTGTTGGGTCGAAAATAAACTTTTTTCTTAAAAATTCATATTTTTTGGTAAAAAATTCAACTATTTAACTATATAGTTCAAAAAATTTCTTTTTTTCAATTCATATTTTCGGGATGTAAATTAAATTTAACAACTTGTTAGAGATGTCAAATATTTGGTTGAAAATTGCATAAAAATCGTATTTTTTGCTTGAAAATTATTCTTCTTGGGTGACACTTTTTTTAAAATCAAAATTGGTTTATTTATTTGTTGAAAATTACTTTTTTTCGGAATGACAATTTAATCATTCCATTTTTGTTTAAAATTTGAAAATTTGAGTTGAAAATTCGTCTTTTTTCATTCTAAAATTCAACTATTTTGTTAAAAATGAATTTATTTCTTGAAATACTTTTTAGATTGAAAATTCAATAATTTGGTACAAAAATCATCTATTTGGATTTCGACTTGAAAATCAAACAGTTTGGTTGACATTTTGTTTCTTTCCGAACAAAAAAATCTTTCATGGTAGAAAATTCATCTCTTTGGTTTTTGCTCTTTTTTTGGGTTGAAAATAAACTTTTTTCTTAAAAATTCATATTTTTGGGTTAAAAATTTAAGTATACTTGGTATACAGTTGCTGCTTTGTTCAAAATTAATTTCATTAGTTAAAAAATTATCATTTTAGTTCAAAATTCATCTCTTAGGTTGAAAATTCTTCTTTTTTGGTAGAAAATTCATTCTTTTTTATTAAAACTTTAAATATTTCGTTAAAAAATTATCTACTTTGTTGAGAATGGAGAATTTTCACTTAAAATATTAGAAACTTGAAGCCTTTTAATTTGTATTAAATATTATTACCTACATTACATTAATTTAAAATAATTTATTAAATTGATTTCTCTTTTAGTTTTAGTTTCTCGATTGAATCGTTAGCGATTAAAGTCTTTAATTTCTGTTTATGATTCCTGAAAAAAGGAATCGAAAAACTGTATAAAAAAAAGAGGGAAATAGGGAATTACGCAAAAAAAAGGAACGGACTCTCAACCCTGAATTAATAGCGGATGGAAAACGATCTTTTTGTTTTTAACAGCCTATAAAATATGCTAATTTTATTATAATTTATGTACGTGCTTGTTAGTCTGACATTGGCACACTTCCGGTCGAACTTGCAGTCAGAAATGCGTCTCATTATTCTCAATGGAATGGATTTAAAAAAGAAGGTGGGAAAATGGAGTAAAGTTACTGCAAGTTTATTTTTGTCTTTTCGAAGCAGAGGTCTTCAAGTTTAGGTTCGGCCTTCGTTATACGTAATTTGGTATGAGGAAAATGTCGGGCCATGAATATTGATGATTCATTGTAATCCTTGGTTATATTTTTTGTTTAGTTGCAGCGTAATAAAAATATTACAAAATTTAAAAATTAGTGTCAAAATAGTCTCGATAAAATTTTTCAAGTATTAAAAATGAATTTCAATGTTTATTTAAAATGTCATTCTTTTGACTATGCTTGATAAAAATTCCTATTTATTTCTTTCCGGCTTCACAATCTTTTTCATTTTTCCATTTAAATGCGAACTAAATAAATAGAAACCAATAATAAAATCCAACTATTTTTGATTGAAATTTAATTTTTCTCAGTTTAAAAGTCTACTCTTCTATGTATTAAATTTTTCATTAAAAATTCACCTTTTCATTTTAAAATTGTATTATTTGTTTCGAAAACTGAATTATTACGTTGAAAATTCAATAATTTTGTTAAAAGTCATACTTTGTAGTTGAAGTTTCAACTGCTTTGTTGAAAATTCATCTTTTTGGCTTACTAATTCAAAATACGATTGAAATTTTGTTTTACATTTTTTTGTTAAACACGCAACCGTCTGGTTAAAAATTAATCTTTTTTGGCTGAAAATTAACTTTTTTATTTAAAATTCGTGCTTTATACTCGAAAATAAAACAATTTGATACATTTGATTAAATCAATTTTGTAAGAAATTCTTATTATTTACTTGTTATTTATAATTCTTATTTTTGGTTGAAAATTTAACTCTTTGGTTGAATATTGAACTACTTTAATAAAAGTTCATTTTTTTAGGTGAAGATTCGCTAATTGTTGTTAAGCAATTTTTTTAACTGAAAATTTAACCATAATTTTGTATAAAATTCAAGTATTTGCTACAAAATTAAAATGTTTTGCAGGAAATTAATTTTTATTAATAATGCATTTTCAAATTAAACTTAACTAGACTATTTTTGGTTAAAAAATGATATTTTATTAGTTTAAAAATTCAACTATTTAATTAAAAAATTTTATTAACGAAAAAAAACAATAATAAAATAAAATGCGTCTTGAACATCACATCTTTGTTCAAAACAGTTAGCTGAAATTTGGTTCATTTGTTACAAATTCGTATATTCGTTTAAATTATTTCATTACTTCATTCCTACCAAAAAGAAATACTTGAATTTTCAACACAAAAAAGACTAGCAAACAAGATGAATTTTCAATAATCGTCAATTCGAATTCAATATTCTTCAATTAATTTTTGAAGAATATTGATTTAAATTTGTAATAAAAAACATTTAAATTCAAACAAAAAGGTGAATTTTTTAGTTTTAAAAAATTTCAATTTTTAGTTAAATTAAATAATTTTAAAAAAATCGAATTTTTGACAAATTAGTTAAATTTATAACCAAATATTATCAACAAAAAATGAATTTTTTCAACTTGTACATCTTTCAACCAATTACTTAAACTATTAACCAAAACAGATTTTAATTTAAAATATAAAAAATAACATTTGACTAAAAAAGAAGAATTTTGAACAAAATATTTGAATTTAAAAATAAATAAAAAAATTAATTCCCAACGAAAAATATAATAAATGACATTTCAAACTAAAAAGATTTTTATTTTTGATCAAACGCTGTTAAATTTACAAAAAAAATAATATTTAGTCCAAAAATTCATTTTTAACAAAGTTGTTAAATTTTCAAGCAAAAGTACTCCAATTTTCAACCAAGTAGTTTAATTTTTAACAAAAAAATTCCAATTTTCAATAAAATAGTTAAATATTTTGAACCAACAGTAGAATTTTTAACTAAAAGGATGAATCGTGAACAACAACAAAATTATTTTTTAACAAAGTAGTTCAACTTTCAACCAAAAAAATGTTAATTTTCAATCAACACCAGTTGAATTCAAACAGAAAAGACATATTTTCAATTATTCGAAAAGTTAAATTTTTAGTAAAAATAATTAATTTATAACAACAAAAAACAAACAAGAATGATGAATTGTCAATGAAAAATATAATACTTGTTATTTTACTCACAAAAGATTTTAATTTTAAATAAAAAATTATTATATTCAACCAAAAAGATACATTTTCAACAAATCAAACGTATGCATTTTTCAGTTAAATAAATAAATTATCAACAAAAGAAAAAAGTATTCAAGCTAAAAAGTCACAGTTTTTAAAAAACCGTTAACTTTGAAACCCAAAAAGATGAATTTTCAACGACAATAATTTTCAAATTCATTTTTATAAAAACGCATTTTTAAATGAAACTTAACTAGACTAGTTTTGGTTAAAAGATGATATTTTATTAGTTAAAAAATTCAACTATTTAATTTAAAAATTTTATAAGTGAAAAAAGTTGTTGATTGAACTACTTTATTAAAATGTCATTTTCTTAGGTGAAGATTCGCTAATTGTAGTTAAGCAATTTTTTTAAATGAAAATTTAACCATAATTTTGAATAAAATTCAATTACTTGCTACAAAATTAAACTGTTTTGCAGGAAATTCATTTTTACTGAAAATTTATTCCCAACTGAAACTTAACAAGGCCATTTTTAGTTAAAACTTGATATTTTATTAGTATAAAAATTCAACTATTTAGTTAAAAATTTTATAAACGAAAAAAATAAAAAATAATCAAATAAAATGTGTACTGAATATCACATACACTGTTTAAAATAGTTAGCTGAAATTTTTTTAATTTGTTACAAATTCGTATATTGTTAAAAGTCATACTTTGTAGTAGAAATTTTAACTGTTTTGTTGAAAATTCGTCTTTTTGGCTTAATAATTCAAAATACAATTGAAATTTTGTTTTATATTTTTGTTTGTTAAAAACGCAACCGTCTGGTTAAAAATTAATCTTTTTCGGCTGAAAATTAACTTTTTTATTTAAAATTCATATTTTATTCTCGAAAATTTCAATTTTGTTAAAAATTCGTATTATTCATTCTTATTATTTTCTTGTTATTTATAATTCTTATTTTTTGTTAAAAATTCATCTTTTTTAATTGTTAATTTAACTCTTTGGTTGAAGATTGAACTACTTTATTAAAATTTCATTTTCTTAGATGAAGATTTGTTTATTGTGGTTAAGCAATTTTTTTAATTGAAAATTTAACCATAATTTTGTATAAAATTCAATTATTTGCTACAAAATTAAACTGTTTTGCAGGAAATTTATTTTTATTGAAAATATATTCTCAACTGAAACGTAACTAGGCCATTTTTTGTTAAAAGTTCCTATTTTATTAGTTTAAAAATTCAACTATTTAATTAAAAAATTTTGTAAACGAAAAAAATAAACAATAATCAAATAAAATGTGTAATAACATCAAATACACTGTTCAAAATAGTTAGTTGAAATTGTTTTAATTTATTACAAATTCGTATATTGTTAAAAGTCATACTTTGTAGTTAAATTTTTAACTGTTTTGTTAAAAATTCGTCTTTTTGGCTTAATAATTCAAAATAAGATTGAAATTTTGTTTCAAATTTTTTTAGTAAAAACGCAACCGTCTGGTTAAAAATTAATCTTTTTTGGCTAAAAATTAACTTTTTTATTTAATATTCGTATTTTATGCTCGAAAATTAGACAATTTGATGCATTTGATTAAATTAAGTTTGTTAAAAAATTTTATTATTTATTCGTATTATTTTCTTGTTATTTATAATTCTTATGTTTTGTTGAAATTTTCTCTTTTTCGATTGAAAATTTAACTCTTTGGTTAAAGATTGAACCACTTTATTAAAAGTTCATTTTTTTAGGTGAAGATTCGTTAATTGTGGTTGACAATTTTTTTAACTAAAAATTTAAACATAATTTCGTATAAAATTCAAGTATTTGCTACAGAATTCAATTATTTGCTACAAAATTAAACTGTTTTGAAGGAAATTTATTTTTATTAAAAATGTATTCTCAATCAAAACTTAACTACGCCATTTTTGGTTAAAAATTAATATTTTATTAGTTTAAAATTTTAACTATTATGTTAAAAAAATTTATAACCGAAAAAAAAACAATAATAAAATAAAATGTGTACTGAACATCAAATACACTGTTCAAAATAGTTAGCTGACATTTTTTAAATTTGTTACAAATTGGCCTTCTTTGGTAGAAATTTCGAATAAAAAATGTATTTATCAAATAAACGTAATTTACTTTATTATTTTATAATTGGATAATTTTTTAATTGCCTAGATTCGGGAATTTAAAATTGATTTTATATTAAATATTCAAGTATTATTGGTAGAAAATAAATTTTTTGTTTAAAAATGCAACCGTCTGGTTAAAAATTAATCTTTTTCGGTTGAAAATTAACTTTTTTATTTAAAATTCGTATTTTATGCTGGAAAATTAAACAATTTGATGCATTTCATTAAATCAATTTTGTGAAAAATTCTTATTATTTATTCTTATTATTTTCT
>JAAAKG020144948.1:0-10999 GCA_010014905.2 Druon quercuslanigerum
TTCCTGCACCCCCTCTCCTTTTATGCTCCGGCGCCCACCGAGATTTACACTCTAGCCCTCCCCCTTTCCCCCCACCACGCTCTTCCGATCTCTTCCCCTTCCGTCGCTTTATCTTGCCCCCCCCCCCTACTTCTGCTTACCTTATTTCCACTCACTTTCTCTATTTTTCATTCAGGAATTTCTCCTCCCTTCGAATTGCCCTTCCATAATTTTATCTGATTTTACCTCACTTCTACTTCTTCATTCCGAATTGCCCCTAGTAATCCTCCCCTAATTTGCCCTTACTTACCTACTTTCCCTACACTGATTACCCTCATGTTCCCACCCCTCATTTTCCATACTATTCCTCTAATTTCCCTCCCTCATTTCCCTATTTCCCGTTTTTTCTCCTTCTTGGGGAAAAGCTGAGGCTAAGTAACGCTATATGTTCAGCTGGCACCTCCACAATGGAAAAGCAATATTTTTTATACGCCATAATTTCGGGCTAATTATGGGCTAATTTTGGGCACTAATTCAGATTTGCTGAGTGCTCGAGTAGCTAGGACCTCCAGTATATAAAAACATTAAAATTTTAAAATCCAATCCTACCTGATTTCCGGGCTATTTTCGGGCGCTTAAAGTATCAAAAAACCAAATTCGAAAAAACAACTCTTATCATTAATGACCAACTCTCAAATTAGAAAATTAATTTTTTGACAAAACAAGATATACGAGAATTTCGGGCTATTTTCAGGCTCTTGAAATACACAAAAATGAATCTCCGAAAACCAACCCCTAAGGCTGATAAATACCCCTCAATTTTGAAAATAATAATTTTTTGACAGAACAAACCATACCAGAATTTAGTGCTATTTTCGGGCTCTTCAAATACACAAAAATTAATTTCCCAAAATCAACCTCTAACTCTGACCACCACCCCTCAATTTAAAAAAATAATTTTATGACAAAACAAACCACACCAGAATATAGGGCTATTTTCGGGCACTTCAAGTACGCAAAAATCAATTTTCCACAATGAACCCTTATCCCTATCAACCAACCCTCAATTTAAAAAATTAATTTTTGGACAAAGCAGACTACAACAGAATCTAGGGCTATTTTTGGGCTCTTGAAATACGCAAAAATCAATTTCCCGAGATAAACCCATAAAATTTGTATAAAATCCTTGTGAAGTGCAGAATGAATGTCTTAGATATTAGTATGTATCCCATTTGTTGAAAAGTTATAGAAGAAATTTTAATAGATCGATACGTTTTAAGGTAAGTGTCATTAAAAATTTTATAATTGTTAAAATTACTTATAATTGACTTTTAAAATTTTTAATGCACTGTTTGTCAATCATTCGCAATAAAAATCAGACATTCTTTTCGATTTGGTGTCTTTTTTGCTCCTTTCGCTTTTACCCTGTATTTTTCAAAGGTGGAACCAAAAGAAACCCATGTTAAGAACACATCTGTTTAGCATTAGACTGGGCAGTGGACATCCACAGCATGCCGAAAAATCGGTTCTCTGGTACCTTCGTTTTTTTCTTATAAAGTTGTTTTACGTGTTAGGCCTCTTGAAATTTTTCCATCGTAACATTCTGGTATAGCTTGTTTTGTCATAAACTTAATTTTCAAATTTGAGGGTTGGTTATCAATGAAAGGGCTTGTTGTTTCGAATTTGGTTTTTTAATACTTTAGGAGCCCGAAAATAGCCCGACAATCAGGTATGATTAGATTTTAATAATTTAATGTTTTATGTATTGGAGGTGCTAGCTTCTCGAGCTCTCAGCACCTCCATCCAAAATTTTAAAAAATAGATTTTTAATTTAAGAAATATAGATATTGAGTTGTGGAGATACCAGCTGAACGGAGCTTCTATATTATATTTCAGTAGGAATAGAAATAATAAGAAAGTTTAAATGATTGGATTTGTGAAACTTTCAATTTTCACCGGAAGTAAAATTTAATTTAAAAAAAGAAAATTATACCTAGGAAATTTCACCTATTGCTTGGTACAAAGTAGCTGTTTTACGCTTCTTTCCTTGTCGTTTATCCGCTTGCACGTATCAACCCGTGTTTATTTTATGGACCATTGCATTGCCTGTGTATAGTGGTCGGGTACCTCTATAAAAGTTCCACTGTTCAGTAGCATTTGAACGTAATCTACGTTATCAAAAAGACTCGTAAAGAACGGACTATTTGCTCTCTATGGGTCTTTAGAAGTATTATTCACGATTGCCGATATTTTTGAACCACCTTCTATTTTTAAATTCATAACATAAATTTAATCTTACATATCCCTCAATCGAACAATAAATAATAAGTTGAAATTATTTGATACTAGTATACAAATAATTTCAAATGGATTCTTGAGAGATGTTTTTTCATTTGAAAACATTGATAAAATTTTATTATCAACTTAAATGGTAGATTAACTTAACAGGTTAGGGCCTGTATATAAATTCTTTTTCTCCTTTTTAAAGAATTCTTATGGCTGGTTAAAAATTCTACTGTTACATTAAAAATTTAATTATTTAATTAAAAGTCCAACAATTTGTTTAAAAACTTATGCTTAACTACTAGATTGAAAGTTGAAATAATTTTTTAAACATTTATTATTTCAGTGTAGTATTTAACTGTTTAATTGAAAATTATTTTTTTTCTAATTGAATTAAACTACTTTTGATTTAAAATGAAAATATTTTTTGTTGAAGTATTAACTGTGGCATATTTTTTTAAGAATTAATTTCTTTTTTTCAATCAAAAATTATTACTTGGATTCAAGTTCACCTCTTTGTGAATTCAGATTTTGAATTAAGATGAAAGATTTAAAATTTAGCTCTGTTTTGTAGAAAATTCGCTATTTAAGCCTGAATAGAAAATTCAACTACTTTGGTAGATCATTAAACGATTTGATTAAAAATTAAGCTTGTTGAAAAATAAAAAGATTGTTTTGGAGATTCGTTTTTTTGTTGGTAAAAAAATTTGTTTCTCTGATAATTTATCTGTTCCATTTAGGTTTGAAAATGTTGCCTTATAAGTTAAAACTTGAATATTAGGTAGATAACTTAAGTATTTTGTTAAAAATACTTCTATATGGTTAGAACAGTAATCTAGCTTGTTGAAAATTCATCATTTTGGATGAAAATTCACCTGTTTCGTTAAAAAAAATTTTTTTTGTTGAATCAAATTCACTGATAATTCTTTCTTCTTTTTTTCATTCGCTGATTAAACTAAAAATTTAAATTTTCCATGTGTTTTTAAAAATTCTACTATTTCTTTGAAAATTCATCTGGCTTGATTTAAAATCAACCGTACTAAGGAAAATCTTACGTATGTGTCGTTTAGGTCGAATCTAACATTTTCAGTTATGAGAAAATAGACGGTAATAAAGAAGTTAGTTACCTATGTTTTTCCTTCGTACGGGAGGTATTAGTTATTACGGCAGATTAATTTTAAAAATCCAATAATATTATATAATTCCAAAATGAATATTTTCAATCTCTTTAAATTCGAATTACTTAAAAAAACTGATTGAAAGGGAAACTAGTCAGTCACTACCACTAACTATGTTAACAGAGATTTCCTATTAGTGAAACCTCAGTTTATATTTTTGTCTAATTCTAGGTAATTCTTTTATATTATATGAAAAGTATTTTATAATAAATAAGAAGCAGAAATAAATTTTTATCAATTTATTTTTGATAAATTAAAAAAGAAGTAAGTTTACAGAGAAAAATTTCTATGGATTTCTATCACGTACATGCGACAATATTTTTAAACGAAAAGAAATATTCGTTGAATCTCATTTTAAAGTATTTTATTTTTGAACAGATATAGCTAATAAATAATAAACATTTTTTTAAATTTGTAATAACTTACAAAACTAATGTAAATTAGATCATTTCTTAACAATCTTTTTCGGCATTTAACTGTAAATTACAATTTCAGAAAGTTTAAAATAAAAAAATTTTAATAAATAATAAATAATTTAAAAAAATAAAAAATGGATAACTTTTGCGATGAAACATTTAAACTAAAACCACAAACGTGGTATAGTCTCTCTTTAAAGCAATATTACAAAAGTTGTATTTATTAAGAGCAAAGTTACGTCCTGGTCAAATTATAATGTCGTTCAAAGTTTTGAATTAAATTATATTTATTTTTAAGGAGGATCCAAACTTTTTTTTCTTCTAGTAATAAATTGAATATGCTCAGAAAAAATATTCTTTGATTCAAAAAAACTTTGTTTTAATTAAAGAAAAATAGTCATCGGCAAATCCTATAAAAAATTACTTACAATACAAACCGTTTAAAGTCGTAAAACGTTTATTATTGCGTGAATTTTTAAGAGTGAAAAAAGACAAAAATAAATGTTGTATCTTCTTTTGTAAGTAACAAAATGAATTTTTTGGGTTCCAATTTAAGGAAATAAAAGCGAACAACATTCAACAAACGAATTTTTAACCAAAAATATGAATTTTGTACATAAATGTGGAATTTTCACAAGAACGGTTATTTTCTGCCAAATAGTTTAATATTTTAATAAATATTTGACTTTTTAACCTTAGAAATTTAAGAGTGGGGAAAAGAGAATGAATGCAATATCCTCTTTTATAACTAACAAAATGGATTTTTTGGGCTCGAATTACAATTCAAATGTCTTCTAAACAATTTGTTTTTTCTATTCCGAATTTTATTCGCCAAAATAGTTAAAATCTATTTTGTATACGATTAAACATTCTATTTTTCTAGAGATCTTCTAATAAATTTTTTTTTTGTTTCAGGTAAGTTTCCACGTTGTCTATTTCTAAACTTCTGCGACAGTAAGGTAAGGACTGATTAATATTAAGATTTTATTGGCCTGGGAGAGTCAGAGATTTTTTAAAGGCGTGCTTAAATTTGTTTTAAACATTGTCAAAATAAAGAAAATAACAATGTTTTTTATTTGCAATAGTAAATTTATAGTGCTGCATTTATTTTTAAGCACACATGAAAATATTTTTAAAACATTTTAATTATTTATTACATTTATAGACATAAGCTAAAATGAAAAATGTATTAATCACGTTTCTAGAAGGGTTCGTTTCTTTATTTACTCAAAAGTAATAATTAGAATACATTTAAGAATAAACCATTCTCACAAAATTCCTAAAAGCTTATAAGATTAAGAGATTACAATGTTTAATTAGATTATGACTCTTTGGCCTATAAATTATTAAAATTCTTATTTATTTATCGCAGGCTTCACGGTCTTTAGCCTATTTGCTTTTTTCCCTTTTCTCGGTTTTTGACTAAGGTCATGTAATAGTTATCCGAACTCTATTTAACTGAAATTTTTTAGCAAGAATTTTAACAAAAATTGAGATTTTAAGTTAGAAATTTAGAAAATTAATTAAGTGGAATGAAGGAACGTTTGTATGGTCTTAAATTTCCGTACCTAGAAAAAAAATCGATTTTGGAAAATGTTTGTATTTTCTTTTATATTTCAAAAAATTGAAGAACGTATAAACTTTGTTCATGGCCTGTAATTCATTTCCTGAATTAACAGAACCCAAGAAGGAAATATTAGGCAGATAATACAAGGTTGTTATGTTTTATAATATTATATATATATATGGCTTTGAACTATATTATAAGGCAGTTTCAGCCAAGTTGGTCGGGCCGGATTTTAATTTAAATTTCGTGGGTCCTTTTATCTCTTTTGTGGTAAATTTATTCTTTTTTGGTTAAAAATGCAACTGTTTTGGTCGAGGATTTAACTTTTTTTATTTCGTATTTTTTGGTTGAATTTAACTATTTCTTGTTAAAAATAGAATAAAATTAAAAAATAATGAAAAGAAATAAAATCAAACTTATTAGTTTAAAATTAAACTATTTGATTAAAAAAGCAGAAATTTTCTTTAAAACTTGAAGATTACAAGAATTGTTTTGTCTTAAATATCAACTCTTGCCATTTCTGTTAAGAACTCATCTTCGTCGGTTGAAAATTCAGCTGCTGGTTAAAGTTGAACGTCTTTTTAATAAAAACACTGGTTTTGTTGAAGAAAAAGTTAAGTAAAAAAATTTACGTTTTTCGTTGAAAATTCAAGTTTTTCGGATTAACTTTTTAACTAATAATTTAAAAAAAATACCATTTCTATACATTTAGATAATTTAGACGAAAAAAGGTTATTTCTAAGCAATTCGCGTAATTTTCTTATCCTCTCATTTTTAAAAATTTTGATTTATTTATTAATTTAGGTAATTACGATTAAAACAATTTCATTTTTTTTATACATCTGTCTCTAATAATTTAAAAGGAAGTAGTTTAAAAATCTGATTTTAAATTGAGAATTTTTTCATGCTCTGATTTTTTGTTTGTAATTGTGAATAAGAAAGTAGATTTAATTTCGATCTTAATTATAAATTTTGTAATGGAAACATTCAACTCATGATTCGTTTTAATCTGCAGGGGTTGCTTATGAATATTTTAAGATTACTTTTAATTGAGGCTAAATAATTTTCAACTTCATTTTTTAAAAGAAACTATTATTGGCAGGAACAAACTTATTTGATCGACATCTCCCAGGCTATTTATTCGGCAATGTACAAATATGACGTTTCAGAATCAAACCGATTCCTCCATCAGATATATAATATAAATGTAAAAAATTTTAAACATTGAATAACATGGTATACATATTTATGATGTGATGATAATTATAAGGACAGTAAAATTGCATTAGCTTAGGTCATTTCGTAGAAAGTTATAGATTAAAATCGAAAACATTTTGTTGAGTCGTTAAATACTAAAATCACGCGGATGACAGGGTGTGTACCCTACCTCTCCTTCTTAAGAGAAAGGAGCAATCGTTGTAATAAGACATTTTTCAAGTACTAATCATACTATATAATCAAAAATATGTGGCAGAATATAAATAAAGTAAGAAAACAATGGTTACCAATTCGAAGTAATATATAAATCACAGAATAAAACGTAGATAAACAATAATCAGACACGAAAGAGGTGTTGACTTAACATAATAAATCTAAAACCATGTTATAAGATTCGTGGAAAAAATATAAATCAGTTACTTTGTTCAGACAGTTTTCACCTTGTTTTTTTAAAAATAAAAACCATTTCAGCAAAGGCACGCTTATAAAAATTAGGAACAACATGTAGGATTTCAACTTCATCCCATTTAACGGCAGCTGGATCCCTTTTATGACATTGAACTGAATTTTTAGCAATGACTGTGATTTCTTTCGACATGGTTGATGTTATTTTTGTGTTCCCTTATTCTAATGCGTAAGGCGCGTTTTGTTAATACTACATAAGTCATACCACAATCGCACGTGATTTTATGAACTACTTTACATTGACCTTAAGTATCTAATTTATCTTTACATAATTGAATAAATTTATTTAACTTGTGATCTATTCTAAAAACAGTTTTTATTTTGAAATTATTAAATAGTCTTTTGAAATTTTGTGAAATTGTCCCAAAGGAAGGTATGGAAATGATCTCTTGTTTTGCATCAATAATTCCATCAACATTTAAAATGTCGTTAGAGGTTTGGTTTTTCTTGAAATCTAACTCAGAAAGTCTTTTTTTAATGTGTTTCTGTACGAACTCATTGGGGTAATTCTTATACCATAAGTTTTTTTGACCATTTTTAAGTTATCTGAGTGGAAAGTATTATTTTTGTGGAAAGTATTATCTGATAGCAGAATAGCAGCATTGACTTGGTTTTTAACAATTCCTATTTTTTTTTAATAGGGTGGTACTTTCCTAAACCAATTCGTGATAATGGAATTATTCTCATCTCGGCAAAGTTGTAAATTCAAAAAGTTAATAGAATTTTTGTTTTCAATGTCAGAGGTAAATTATAATCTATTATGGTAAGAATTAAAATGTCATACTGTCAGATTAATTTTATTTTCGGGTAGAATAAGAAAGGAATCGTCTACATAACGGAAATAAACTGGAATTTGAAAACCCAATCCTACCATTGGGGTTCCAAAAGTCTGTCAGTAAAATTGGTTGTCAAATTTAAAATAAGTGGAATCCATTAAGAAAACGATACCCTTCATAAAATTATCTAACGGAATTTCTGCATATTTTCTAATGTGATGCCACCTATTCTCTATACCTTTAATTACCAGATCTAAAGGAATGTTTGTGAAAAGCGATGAAACGGACTGGAAAAACATAAACGAAGATATCAGGAGAGCTTCTGCTAGGAAAGATTTCCTTGTGGAATGTAGATTCCAGTTTCTTTGCCTTATTTATGTATTCCTGTCTCTTCATCACAACAGTAACGTTTCCTTTATCTGCCTGTGTCAAAAATTAGCTTTTATGAGAATTTAAAAAGTTTTTTGTTGATGTAATATTTTTAGCAATGAGTCTGTCAGTGTTAGAAATGTGTGTAGGTTTTTTGATATATTCGGACGTGAAGGTTAAAATCTTGTATCTAATTTCACCTTGAGCCTTATCTGGAATTGTTTCTAAGGTAGATTCCAAGTCTTTTACAATTTCAAAAACATGTCGATGCTTTTTGAAATAAATTTTGAACTAAATCATTACTTTGTAGCGAGTTTTTTTTAAAAGGAAAGTCTGTGTTTATTTAAAGTAGGAATATCATAACATTATTGAAATTTCAAGTTCTCAAGTTTTTGGTTTAATTTATTTTTTTATTAATTTAGGATTGTTGTTCAGGTTTTCTTGATACTCGACAACATTTTGTAGCCAAATGGCTAATCTAGTTCTAAGTTTTTTAGATACGTTAGTTAAAGATTTTAAATGGTTGTGAATGTTTTTAATTTCTAGTTGTCGTAACTAGTTGTATATTCATAGTAATAATGTTAAGTTTATTCTTACATAAGAGACTATAATGATGTAGAGATCCAACGTTGGCAGTGCTGGATATTAGCAAATATAAAGAAATTCTGTTAGATAATTTTAAGAAGGGTATCGTTTACTTAATGGATTCCACTTATTTTAAATTTGATAACCAATTTGACAGACAGACTTTTGGCATCCCAATGGAAGGATTGGGTTTTCAAGTCCCAGTGTATTTCCGTTATGCAGACGATTCATTTCTTATTCTACCCGAAAATAAAATTAATCTGACAGTATCACATTTTAATTATTGCCATAATAGATTATAATTTACCTTTGACATAGAAAACAAAAATTCTATTAACTTTTTGAATTTACACCTTTGCCGAGATGAGAATAATTCCATTATTACGAATTGGTTTAGGAAAGCACCACCCTATTCAAAATAAAATTGGAATGGTTAAAAACCTAGTCGATGCAGCTATTCTGCTATCAGATAATACTTTCCACTCAGATAACTTAAAAATTGTCAAAAAATACTTATGGTATAACAATTACCCCAATGAGTTGGGGAAGCACATTAAAAAAAGACTTTCTGAGTTAGATTTTAAGAAAAACCACACCTCTAACGACATTTCAAATGTTGATGGCATTTTAGATATAAAACAGTAGATCATTTCCATACCTTTCTTTTGGGACAATTTCACAAAATTTCAAAAGACTATTTAATAATTTCAAAATGAAAGATGTTTTAGATTAGATTCCAAGTTAAATAAATTTATTAAATTATGTAAAGATTGTGGCAGGACTTATGTAGGAGAAACAAAACGCCTCTTACGCATTAGAATAAAGGAACACAAAAATAACATCAACCATATGGAAAAAAATCACAAAGTCATTGCTAAACATTTGTCTCAATGTCATAAAAGGGATCCAACTGCCATTAAATCGGATCAACTGGAAATCCATATAACAAGGCATTTCGAGTCAGTTTTCAGTCAGCCAGCTTTCGAGTCACCTCGAACCTCCTTCATTTTCCATATACTTAGAGGGTTAAAAAATATATACAATCCTATTTTGGCTATTGCGATACTCTATTCACACACAAAAATAGGAATATTTATCGATTTTTATTAACTTTTTTCTGTAAAATAAGTTTGGAAGTGGAGACTTATTTTTGGAGACTCTTAATATTGCTTTAAAATTTAAGATTTTTCAAAAGTATGAGTTCTTAATATTCTTGTCACGAGATGATTCTGATTCAAAGCTGAGGGTTACGGCATTTTCTATGAGACATTCCGGGCTCAAGTAGTCAAGTATAGTGCGAGAGCACTATTCTTGACCGGTTAGTTTTACAGAAAATTCCTTTATATCAGGCAGTGCTTATTCTTTTCTTTGAATATCGAATGATGGATTTTTACAATAAATTGAATATTCCTGAAAAAATACTTTTTTGTGTCATATATCAAATTATAAAGCGATTAACTGGTTCTACGGCCCTGAATTTGTTAATATAAACATAACTTAACACATTAAATTTATTACGAGGAAAAAAGTGGTTAGAACTCTTCGTGTAACAGATAAGAATGATACCTGTCTCTAAAAGTTAAGAATAATCGAGATAATAATAATTACTTTGGACTATTTTTATTCTCGAAATAAATCCCCAGTTGGAAAAAAATGGTTTATATTAAAAAAAACAAGGTGAAAGCTGTCTTAACAAAGTAATAAATTAAAATTTTTTCCACGAATCTTATAACATAATTTTAGACTAATTATGTTAAGTGAACACCTTTTTTGCGTCTGATTATTGTCCTATGTACGTTTTATTCCGTGATTTATATATTACTTCGAATTAGACACCATTGTTTTCTTCCTTTATTTATATTCTGTCACAAATTTTTGATTGCTCATTTCCTTTTTTTAAAATGTTATTTAAAGTTTAAAATTTTTTACTTTTATATTAGATATCTGATGAGGGAATCGGTTTGATTTCGAAACATCATATTTTTGCATTGCCGAATAAATAATCTGGAAGATGGCGATCAAATAAGGTTTTTTCATAATACGCGCAACGAAAATTCGACTTTCGCCGCCTCTTGAGCGATGCGAAAATGGCGGATTACTGGCGCCACTAGTGGCGAATAGAAATCAGCTGCAGTGGCGAATGTACTGTCGCACCACTTATTT
>JAAAKG020144949.1:0-10999 GCA_010014905.2 Druon quercuslanigerum
TTTCACAATCTTAAGATTTATCAATATTTTAATAATATTGATATAGACCAGTAGACAAAAAAATTAACATCTAAAATAATTATTTAAAAAAATTATTGCCTGAAACTTCAGAATTTTCAGATTGAAGATTATTTCAAATTTTCAAATCCAATTCTTCGGTTTTTGAAATTTCTTTTCATTTGAAATTCAAACATTATAGTTATAATATTAAATTCAAAATGCGTCAAGGACTTTAAAATTTGAAATGATAAAAACTTTTAGAAAATTCGATTGTAAAAACAGGTTCGAAAGGAAAAGACTTATAGGTTTAAGTAGGTACAGTCGCTACTGGTCAGCCCCAGTGGGTCAATCCACACGTCTCGATGACTCGAATTTTGCGTATACAGACTGAATACACTAATTTTGTTTTTATACAATAAATATTGAATAAATAATAAATTTATTATATTAAACAATAAATAATAGGAATCTTTTTTTCTTAAATTTCATTAATCGGTACTAGAGAGCCATAAAAAGTTTAATAATAGATCGATCGATTCATCTCGAAAGCGAAAACAGATATGACACTTATATTATTGTTGCAGTTTAAATATTAAAAAAAATTTTTTGATACAACTTTTTTTTAACTTTTTAAATCAGAATGGGTAGTTCCTAAATATTTCAACAACAGGTAGATTGATGCATCTCGAAGACGCAAACAAATATACCACATATCATATTGTAATATTTTGAATTTCCAAAAAGTTTTTCGTTTATAAATAATGTAAAATTTTGTTCTTGAAATCTCTAAGCTAAAAAAACACTTCTAAATGACATGGATATCAACTTTTCGAACCTTGGTGAAAAAAAATTACAAACACGTATATGGACATTTTACTTGAAAAATATTGAAATAATTAATCCAAAAATCTCATACGAAAGTACAAAATAAAATATTTAAAACAGCTTAAAATTTAATATGAATACATAAAATAAAAATCTTTAGAAATATTTTTAAATCCTTTGATACCTTTGGAAATATTATTGAATCCATTCAAATCTTTGAAATTTCTCCAAAAATCTTGAAATTGGTAAAATTCCCGAAAGTTCTTAAAATAATTGGAGGTTCCACAAAATCCTCAAATATTGTAAAATTGTTTGAAATTCCTTGCAATCTTTAAAAATCTTAATAAATTCGATATTCCTGGAAATTTTTTATATCTCTTCAAATTTATTCCATCCTTCAAAAAAAACTTAAAATCTCTAAAATATTTTTAAATTGTTTTAATTCTTTTATACCCCTTGAAAGCATTTGAAATAAAATTTTAGTTAATCAATAAAGCTGAAATCATCTAAAATCCCTCAAATATAATTAAATTACATTTATTTATTAATTTTCTTTTAAAAAAAGTTGAAGTACTGGGAGATTTAATAAAATTTTTCATATATTGTGAAATTCAATTAAACTCAATTTATTTTTCAAAACTTTCTAGAACAAAATTTTCTGAAAATCCTACAACATTTATAAAAATTTGTTGAAATTTTGTATATTTCTTGTAATCCGTTAGAATCCCTTGGAATCCCTTAAAATATTTGTAAACGATAAAGATCTATTTAAAAACTATAAATTAATTGAAATTCTTCAAAAATAAATTATATTAAACTAATTAAAGGTCTATTAAAAAAACGTTTTAATCCCAAGAAGCCTTTAAAATCCTTAAAAATATCGAATTAAATGAATCTTTGGGAATCTAACAAAATTCTTTGAAACTCTTCAGAATTGATTTCTGTACTGATTTTCTTATAATCATTTTCCATCATGATTTTTCTAAAATTTCAAATAAATAATAAAAAAATCATTGTAGGGAAATTATTACAGACCTATACTGAATTAGCTTTTAGCATACTTGCAGAACAAAAAAATTAAAAAATTAAATTATAAGAAAAAAATCTCATTTTCGAAAATTGGTGGACTACCCTTGAAATAAGATAATAAAAATAATGTTTTTACGTTTCATTGAGAAATATAAAAAAAGATTTGAAATTGAAAGATTTGTAGCTACAAGTAGGCAAAGTATGTACTAGCCAGCCAATCGTAAAATATAAAAATGCGAAGTACTATGAATGTCTTAACTAGGGTTGTATTTGTTTATGCTCATTTTATGAGCATTTTGCTTCCTCACAGGTATCAAATAAAATTTCTCTCTCGTAAACGGAAATTTTTATCGAACAAAAGAAACGAAATGGATTTTTGCAATTTTTTCTCTTCATATGAAGATTGGAAATTTCTTTTTAATTTTTCAAGTTGCTATTAATTTATTAAGAAGGTCATTTAAAATTCGTCATTAAGTTAATCCACTAGTCTCGAAGACACGAACAATAACAACGAATGCAGTATTTTATTATATATAAATATTATATATTATACATTTAATTAAACAATTTTTTTTTAATTTGATAAATAGGTGCTACAATTCGTCCAAATTTCATTAGAATATTAAAATATGTCGAAAAAGTAAATTTGAAAATGTAGGTGATCAAAAATCTCTCTCTATGTGAAACCAATAATCAAATTAATCAATTTCCTTCAAACTCGAATTAATTCTAAGGTATTTTTAAACCCTATGAATTTCTAGAAACTTCTCTTCCTTTTGGCATTCTTAAAAAAAAAATAAAGAAAAAATAAGATTATAAGAAAAGGCTTCCTTCAGAATTTTGTTGATCTTTTAATCAAATATTCTCATTTTCGTAAATTTTTTTGTTAGGCGCTCTGTGTGCCAACCTACAAATAACATAATAACAATCATTTTCATACGTGTCATTGGCGAAACAATTTGGGAAACTCAAGATTTGAAAAAATAAAAACTTTTAGAATTTAGATGTCTAAACAAGATTTAAAATAGAAATACTTATAGTTGTAAGTAGATAAAGTCGATATTTGTCAGCCAACTTCAGAACATTGAAAAAATCTTTACTTTACGCGACATTAATTATGTAACTGTTTCAATTTATATATCAAAGCTCAATCAGAAGAAAAAAATTATTAACAATTATCTCGTATATAATATAATTTATATTCTAACAAATATTTTACAGTTTTAATTAAATAAATTACTTTTTTAACCGATACGTGATTGTATAAAACATTTTTTTAAAAAGAAAAAAAATAAAACACATCGTTCGGGGCCGTCTGTAAACTGCGTTAAATATTTTAGGCAATTAAACCCCCCCCCCCCCCCGGAGTTGATGAACGTAGTTTTATCGAATTTTCAAGCATAAAAGATTAAAATTAAGAAAAAACATTAGCATTTTCACCTCCAAAAATTGAATTCTTAACAAAAAAGTTCATTTTGAAACAAGAAAGATGACTTTTGCATCAAAAGACTTATTTTTGAAGCAGTCGACTTTTACGAAAAAGAAAAACAGTTTTTAACAAAATAGTTGAATCCTCAGCCACATAGATAAATTGTCAATCAATGAAGATGATTCTTAAATCACATAGTTTAGTTTTCAAACTGAAGATTTTTTAATTTGAAAATTAAATCAACATATTTTTAGATTAAAGAATTAGTTTTGTACAAGAAAAAACTAATTTTCAGAATGTTTTATCCAAAAAGATCAGTTTTTCAATTTTTAGCTTCTTAATAATTTTCTAACCAAATTTTGTTGAAAATAAATTTTTTTGTAAAAAAAATTTCAAAGAGAGAATTTAATTGTTAATAAAATAAATTGATAATAAAATAAAAATGAATGCATTTTCAACCATGACAATGAATTTTTTAACCACACGGATGAATTTTCAACAAATACAAATTTTTCAGTACTGGAATAAAAATCTCTTCATTCAAATTGTTGAGCTTTCAAACCAAAAGACTAATTTTATGTAAACTATTTAAATTTTCAACATAATAGTTAAATTGTTAACCAAACAGATGAACTTTAAACAAAATATAAGACATTTTAAGAAAGTATTTCAACTTTTTTCCAAATACTTGCATTTTCAGTAAAAAAATCAATTTTGACAAAATAGTCAAGCTTTGAACCGAAGCGAAGAATTTTCAATTAAAATGATAAAACTTTTTTGGTAATAGTTAAATTTTCATTTTAAAAGATTATTTTTCAATTCAACCAAAAAAGTGGAATTTTCAACAAAATAGTTGAATCTTGAATCAAAGCAAATTTATTTTCAAAAAATTATTTGCCTTTTTACCTACAAAGATGACATTTCTGATAAACCAGACGAATTTTTGAACAAGCAAAAAAAAAGAATTGAAAAGAAATTGTTGAATTTTTAACTAAGAAAGATTCTAGGTGAATTTTCAACACTAAAATATTAATTTTTAGCAAAAATTTAATTTTGAACAAATTAGTTGCCTTTTTAACCAAACTGGTGAATTTTGAACCAAAAATATCATCGTCAAGTTGAATCCAAAAAGATGAATTTTTTAAAATTTTTAGTTTCTTAATAATTTTCTGACAACATTCTTTGAAAATAAATTTTTTTGGAACAAAATTTTTGAGGAAAGAATTCACTTCTCAATAAAATAAATAAATAATCAAATAAAAAAGATTGCACTTTTAACCATGACAATAAATTTTTCAACTACATGGATAAATTTAAAAAAAAAAATTTTTCAGTCAAGGAATAAAAATACCTTCATGCAAATTGTTGAGCTGTCAAACCAAAAAAATAATATAATGCAAAATAAGTTCTGGGTATAAGAAACAATAAATAGATCAAAAGTACTGTTTCTTATGTTTTTGGGTAAGTTAAATTCAAATCCCTGGTCAAAATTTGAATATTTTGACTTCAAAATTAAATATGGCGGTTTTGGCATACAAAAATAGTGAAAAATGTTTGATTTTTTATTTTTATAATTTTTTTCAGACATAAAGAGTTAATATCTTAAACTTTCTTTAACCATCGGTGCACAAAATTCTTAAACTTTAACAAAAAAATTTTATATTTGTGCTTTTTCTTCCAAAATGGAGTACAAAATGCAAAAATGTCCCAAAAACTGTTTTTTTCCATCATCGTTATTTTTCTCAAAAACTTCACAGCTTAGAAAAAAGGTCCATAGATTAAAAATGTCTTAAAATTTACCATAAAATACTATAAAATTTTTCAGATTTTTCAGAAAAATTTTTTGATTTTTCACAAAATCAAAAATTTGAAATTTGCAAAAAAATTTTTCAAAAAATATGAAAAATTTCAAGAATATTCTTTGACTAATTCTAAGACATTTTTATTTTTAAAATATTTGTACCAGAGCCTATAATTTTTGGGACATAAATAAATAAAGAAGAAAATTTCCAAAACCTAAAAATAGCTGAAAAGAATTCGCATGCAGTTTGATCAATTATTTCCCAAATACTATAGGCTTTGGTAAACAATTTTTTAGAATAAAAATGTCTTAGAATGAGTCAAAGAATGTTCTTCAATTTTTTCAGATTTTTTAAACAATTTTTTTGCATTTTTTCAATTATTTGATTTTTTGAAAAATCAAAAAAAAATTTTTTAAAATCTGAAAAAATTTCATAATGTTTTATGGTTAATTTCAAAAAAAAAATTTTAAATGGAACTTTTTTTAAACTTTGAAGTTAAAAAAAAAGAATTGAAAAGAAATTGTTGAATTTTTAACTAGGAAAGATTCGAGTTGAATTTTCAACACCAAAATATTAATTTTCACCAAAAATTTAATTTTTAACAAAATAGTAAACTTTTCAACCAAAAGGGATAATTTTTAACCAAATTGGTGAATTTTAAACCAGATAATAAAATTTTTAACCAAAAATATCATTGTAAAGACATAGCCACTATATAAAAAAGAAAATAGAAATCCCTAATCAATTTTTTATTTTCCCTAACCATTAATATTTATATAGATAAGAATCCGAATCACTTGTAACATTTTTCAGACATAATCTACTATAAAAAAAATAAATTGGTTTTGGAAAAGGAGATAATTTTACCATTTTTATGACAGAATTTTTTTATTTTATATTATTTAAGGACCTTGCAGGTCAATAGGAATAACTTTTGGGGGATGCATTTTAGAAAAAAAAATATTTTTTTGGACCACCCTCATAATATAGACCCATATTTATAAATTTTTTGTATAATATTTATTTGGCCCAGAACGTGGTTTCGAAAGTAGGTTTATTTTTCTTGGCACATTGATAATCATTACTTTTGCAAAGACTATTTCGAAGTAAATATGAATTGCGGAGGCAAATTATTAAATGTAAATATCATTCTGATGCAATTTTATTGCACTTTCCCGGATCCCGTTTTCATCGATGGTACGTGCCTTGGCTTGCAGCTTCAGTATTAACTGGCAACCACGAACTGTATTTATGAAAATATAAATCGATATCAGCTTCAATTCAAATTTACACCGAATTTAAATTCCAATATTTTAGATCACAAATATTTAAATACAAATTCATATTTCAAGTGTATATTGGGAAGACGAAAACTCCCGAATAGTAAAATTCCCGAATATAAACAATTATTTTCTTTTAATAAAACAATTAAAAATAAAAAAATTGCCGAAAAATAAAAATAACTAATTCGAAAATTCCCAAATAATAATATTCACGACAGTTTATAATATTACCGAATTGAAAAATTTCTGAATTATAGAATTCACGGCAGTTAACAATATTACCGAATTGGAAAATTCCAGAAATTAAACATTAAAAATAATTGAAAAATAATATTTCATTATTTTATTTGTAATCAATAAAATATATTTAAAAAAATAGTAATTGTTTAATTTCGAGAATTTTTTAATTCGGATATTGTATAATTCGGGAATTTTCCAATTTGGTAATATTATTAACTTTCGGGAATTTTCCATTTCGGTAATATTATAAACTTTTGTGAATTCTGTTATTCGGGAATTTTTCAATTCGGAAATTTTATAATTTGGGAATTTTATTATAAGGTAATTTACTAAATCGGTATATTTATTTTGCGGAAATGTAAGTGAATTTTAATATTGGGGAATTTTCAGTTTCGGTATATTTATTTTTCAGCAATTTTTATATTCGGGAATTTTATGTTTTGAAAATTTTACTTTTCTAGATTTTTCAGTTACAAGTTTAATTATTCAAGAATTTTATTATTCAGGAATCTTCCAATTCGGGAAAGGAATTTTTGGAAGTTTAATTATTTGGGAATTTTATTATTTGGGAATTTTCGGATTCGGTAATATTATGTACAATCGAAAATTTTTTTATTCGGAAATTTTTGAATTCGGCAATATTATAAACTGTTCGAAAATTGTATTAGTAGGCAAATTTATTATTGGGAAATTTTACTTTTCTGGAATGTTTTTATTCGGAAGTTTTAATTTACGAAAATTTTATAATTCGGGAATTTTAGCATTTGCGAATTTTATTATAATGTACAAAATCGGTGTATTTATTTTTCGGAAATTTAATTATTAGCAAATTTTAATATTGGGGAATTATTAAATTCGTTATTTTTATTTTTCAGCAATTTTTTATTCGCGAATTTTCGAATTCGGGAATTTTAAGTTTTGGAAATTTCACTTTTCTAGATTTTTCAGTAGTCTTATTTTTTACAAGTTTAATTATTCGGGAATTTTACTATTCAGGAATTTTCAAATTCGGGAAAAATATTTTTCGGAAGTTTAATTATTTGGGAATTTTATTATTCGCGAATTTTATTATTTGGGAGTTTTCGGATTCGGTAATATTATGTACAATTAAAAATTTCATTATTCGGAAATTTTTCAATTCGGCAATATTATAAACTGTTCGAAAATTGTATTAGTAGGCAAATTTATTATTTGGAAATTTTGCTTTTCAGGAATGTTATTATTCGTAAGTTTTAATTTTTGGAAATTTTTTAATTTGGGAATTTTAGCATTTGCGAATTTTGTTATAAGGCAATTTACCAAATCGGTGTATTTATTTTTCGGAAATTTAATTATTAGCGAATATTAATATTGGGGAATTTTCAAATTCGGTTTTTTTATTTTTTGGCAATTTTATTATTCGCAAATTTTCTAATTCGAGAATTTTAGGTGTTCGAAATTTTACTTTTCTAGATTTTTCAGTTGTCCCATTTTTTACAAGTTTCATTATTCGGAAATTTTCCAATTCGGGAAAGATATTTTTCGGAAGTTTAATTATTTGAGAAATTTCGGATTCGGTAATATTATGTACAATCGAAAATTTCATTATTCGAAAATTTTCGAATTCGGCAATATTATAAACTGTTCGAAAATTGTATTAGTAGGCAAATTTATTATTTGGAAGTTCTACTTTCCGGGAATGTTATTATTCGGAAGTTTTAATTTTTGGAAATTTTATAATTCGGGAATTTTAGCATTTGCGAATTTTGTTATAAGGGAATTCACCAAATCGGTATATTTATTTTTTGGAAATTTAATTATTAGCTAATTTAAATATTGGGGCATTTTCAAATTCGGTATTTTTATTTTTCGGCAATTTTTTTATTCGCGAATTTTTGAATTCGGGAATTTTAAGTTTTGGAAATTTTACTTTTCTAGATTTTTCAGTAGTCCCATTTTTTACAAGTTTAATTATTCGAGAATTTTATTATTCAGGAATTTTCCAATTCGGGAAAAATATTTTTCGGAAGTTTAATTATTTGTGAATTTTATTATTCGCGAATTTTATTATTTGGGAATTTTTGGATTCGATAATATTATGCACAATCGAAAATTTCATTATTCGGAAATTTTTCAATTCGGCAATATTATAAACTGTTCGAAAATTGTATTAGTAGGCAACTTTCTTATTTGGAAATTTTACTTTTCGGGAATTTTATTATTCGCGAATTTTTTAATTTAAAAATTTACAGTGTTCGGAATTTTATTTCTCAAGATTATTCAGTTCTTCTAAATAATTAATTGGATATTCGAGACTGAAAAATTCCGAAAAAATACTGCAAAATTGAGAATCCTTTTGACAATTTTTTAAATATTTTTAAATGTTTTAAAGAAAGGAAGTATGAAGAATCCCGAAAAATAATATTTTCCGTACAGTTTATAATATTACCAAATGAAAAAATTCTCGAAGAATGAAATTTCCGACAGCAAATTGCCGAATTATTTTATGAATTTATTTTATAAAAATAATTGATAATTGTGTTTTTAATGAATATATAACATTTCGTGAGAATCAATTTTTGTAATTGTTTAAATTTGAGAATTTTCTAATGCAGATATTTTATCATTTGACAATTTTCTTTCAGAAATTTTCTTATTCAGAAATTTTACAATTCCGGGTATTTATGTTTTGGCCATTTTATAATTTCGAGAATTTTATTATTCCAGAATAATAAGCATTTGCCCTAAAAAGCAATCCCTAATCTGTAAAATTTCCGAAAAAGAAAATATTCTAAAAATAAAATGTTTGTTTAACTGAAAATTTAACTATTCCATATTTTTTTATAGAATATCGATTTTTATGGCGACAAACTATTTTGTTTGAAATCTTTTTTTAAGGCTGCGCGTGCACATTTTCTTAGCGCGCACATTTATGCACAAGCCTTTTACAAAGCAAGTTCCAAGCATCGACAACTGTCATTTGGTGATTGTGAATTCTCTTTAGTTAAAGCTCCTTTGGCTTTAACGAATACACTCGATTTCGTCGAAAATGCGAACTTTTCTAGATTACGTTCAACTCTATCAGTATATGTTCAACTATATTAGTTCAAATCTCCTTTTTAATGGTTAATTTAATATTTATTTCTCTATTTGCATTATTATATTTTATTATTATTTATCCTGAAAAATGTATCTCATTTCAATCAACTTATATTAGTACCATTCATGATATGCATTAGTATTTGAATGAAAGTATTTTTACTGTGTTATTTTCATTATTAAAAAATGGAAATTCTAATAAAAAAAAATTATTATTAACCATTTTACTGCAACTTGTGTCGTTTTGTCATAAATCTAATTTTATTTATATTAAATGTAGATGCAATTTAGATCAAAAATTTTGGTAAAAAAATGTTATTGTAGCTTATAACAATTCTGCAGATATTTTTTGGTTTAATTTTTTTTGTCCTTTAATTTTGTTCGTATTTTGTGTCGTTTTTCCACAATTAAAAAAACATTTTAATCGAATTTTTTACGATTGGAAAAAATCTAATCGTCCTATCTAAAAATTATACATAAGAAATTTATAGATCTTTTTGGAATGGACAACTTTAGTCTTTTAATTTTTGTTCGTACCTTGTGTCGTTTTTCAAAAAATTTATTTTTTTAATTTTTAATGTTATTTTTTACGATTAAAACAAAAAATGCGTTTCCTATCAAAAATTATTCATGACAAATTTAAATGAGTTTTGCTATTTTTTTATAAAAGCAACGTTTGTCTATTTATTTTTTTTATAGCTTGTGCCATTTGTGCAAAATTTTAATTTTTTATTTTTAATGTTGTTTTTTACATTTAAAAACACAAACTTTGCATCCTATCGAAAGTTAAAAATTGAAAAATCTGTAGATCTTTTCAGGGAGCGAAATTTTTGGTTATTTATTTTTTTCATCTCTTGCATAAATTGGCCGTAAAATGGAAGTTTTGAGTTTTCGATATTTTTGGCATGATAAAAATTTGAATTTTCAACTTTAAGACAAAATTCCAAAATTTGTCATGAAAATCGACAAAGTGAAATTTTACTTAAAACCAATACCTTCTCATTAGGATGAGAGTGTAATATAAATTTTTTGACTGAAAATATAACTATTCCGTTTCTAGTTCAAATTGTATTTTTTTTTAATAAAAATTTATTATTTTTTTGAAAATTAAATTTTTTCTTGTGGATAAAATTAATCTTTTTAATTTAAAAATCATTTATTTGGCTTGTTTATGTAATGTGTAGAAAATGTGTATGTATGTTTTAAAATAAAACTACTTAAATGAAAGTAAAAATACTTTGTTATTAATTTATTTTTCCGTTATAAATATTCATTTTAGTTGTAAACCCATTTGTTTAGTTGCAAATTTAACT
>JAAAKG020144950.1:0-10997 GCA_010014905.2 Druon quercuslanigerum
CACACACACACACACACACACACACACACACACACACACACACACACACACACACACACACACACACACACATGCATACATATATTATTTCAAAAGAAAGCTTATGTTCTTCGCTTTAAGAGATTTGATGATAAAAAGTAAAATTTTCATTGTTTAATGATGAAAATAAGCGGGTAGTGATTCTTGAGAATGTACTATCTGTTTTGGCGATTGTTAAGTGATCTTCGTACGGCGATATACAAATTTTATTCAATATAGTTTCGAAAGGTTTTCGGATCTTTGGGGAAACTGGTGTGCTTGCATTTTTTTGCCAAATACAAATTTAACTGACTTTTTAATGTCAAGGTAGTTAAAAAAGAAAAAGTGAAAACCCCAAGCTTTCTTTTTAATCTGAAGGAAGTCTAAAAAAGGTTATTTTAGAAAAGAAAGTTAAATTTATTTTTGAACTTCATTTTTGTAGATTGAATAATCATTTTTTCAAACAGTCGTTACGTCAAATAGAAAGGGCGCAAAGAAACCCATCAACCTTCTCCTTAGTAAATATTCATTTAAGTTATAAGAATTTTTTCCTATCATTCACAAATTGCGTGATATGTTCAATAAATTTTCACTTATTGAGATGTAAGCTTTAAATGCTAAAAAGTAAAACATCTTACGTTAAAGACTTCAAATGAAACCATTTTAAATTAAATGTATTCAAACTTGTAAAAATTTAAATTACATGTTAGGGTTTTCAAATGAACAATCTTTAAGAATCTTCACGGCTGATAATCTAAATTTTACATTCTTGAATATATTTTTAAATACTATCAAAACTAGTAGAAGGTCATGAAATTAATTTTTTTTCAACATAAGTTTCCCAATTTAAAATTAGTACCAAGTTCAACATTTACATTCATATTAACTTATTCTATTGTTAATATTGTTATTTTTTCATGCACCACTTGCGTTTAAACAAAATACGATATCGATTTAAAAATGTAGGAAATTATACAATAGAAGTTAATAAGGTGCGTTTATCATCTTATCATAAATGTTTATAATTACAAAAAAGTTCTTTCTAAATAAGATTTGCTTTTCAGTTTTTATCATTATAAAAACTTTTAGGGCCAGACGAATGTTCATTTATACTTTTTATTTACTTTTTCAAATTCTGAATTCGACATTTAATTTGCTGTAAATGTCAGTTGCGCGAAGAAAGGTTAGTAAGATAGAAATCTGGTCATGTGGCGCATGTATGGAATTCTCTGAATTTAAATTATAGTTTTAGATACTTTAAATTGCAGTTTGTTGAATTTTAAAAGCTTTGAGAATTATGCATTCTGCAATTTAAAATATTTTGCACTGTATTGAGAAACTAGGGACTTGATATAAAATTGAGACATCTATATGAAACTCCTCTCACAGCTTTAAGACTAAATTCTGCATATGTTCTTTTTAGTATGAAAAAGAAGATGATGGCGACTTTTTCTTGGACGTATCGCCGAAAAAGAATTATACTTCCCTAGACGACATGGCAAACAGCGAGAGGTTCAACATCCCAATGAAAAAATGGTAAAGAGAAGCTTAGGAGAAATCATCATTATGATTATAAAATACGCACTCGTACATGCATTATCTTTGACGCAAGTTTGCGATTTGTTCAACTTGATTAATTGTATTTTTGATGAAGATATCTTACCGGCAAGTAAATATTTAATCGACAAATTATTTTGTCCCAGAAGTTGCGTAAATTTATATGTAATTTGCAATCAATGCGACGCATACATAGGTCAATTTCAACAGAAGGATCAATTTGTGAAGTATCTAATTTGTAAAACAGAAATCAATGTTAAAGATAATGCTTATAAAGATTTTTTCGTTATGTTAAACGTTGCCGATCCTATTACAAAATTAATGAGTTAAACAGTGAATATTACAAATACGTCACAAATGAAAGAGTTCACGTGAAAGGTCAGATTCAAGATATATATGACGGAAAAAGATATCGCGATTTTTGAAAACAACTAAGTGAAGACGATAGAAAGCAATACGCTACAGTGACTTTGAATACAGACGGAGCACCTTTATTTAAAAGTTCCACGTATTCTATTTGGCCTATATTTTTGATCGTAAATGAATTACCTAGCGATGTTCGAACTAAAGACCTGATACTAGTAGGCCTATGGTTTGGAAAGGATAAACCAAATATGAATGCATTTTTAGAGCCATTTGTGGAAACTATGAATACCCTTTCAACAACAGGAATTGCATGCACTATAGATGGTGTACAATTTTTCATAAAGATTTTTGCTTTAATATGTTGTGTTGATTCTGTCGCTCGCGCACCGGTGCAAGGGTTCACTCAGTTCAACGGTTCCTATGGTTGTAATCAGTGCCTTCACCCTGGTGAATGGGTTCTGAATAATGAGAATAATGCGCGTAGTGGGAACATTAAATATCCATTGTTGAAGACAGTGCCAAAAGAAAGAAATGCTGAAGATACCGTAAAGCACATGATGAAAGCAGCGTCAAGTAAAAAACCTTTTCTGGGAGTAAAAACTCCATCTCATTTAATAAATTTAATGTTTTTTAACATAATTTTCGGTTGTGTACCTGAGAGCATGCATTGTGCCACCGGAGTAGTAAAACAATTTGCAACGATTTTGTTTGGTAATAAAAAAAAAGCTGGATTACTTCCTAAACAAAAATTACTTGAAATTGATGCACTTTTGAAGAATTTCAAAGCAGCTCATCAGATTGTGAGACTAACTCGCTTATTGTCTGAAAAGGAATTTTGGAAAGCAAGGGAATGGGAGAACTGGATTTTATTTTATAGCCAACTAATTCTTCAAAATTTTTTACGTCCAGAGTTGTTACTACATTGGGCTTTATTTGTGGAAGCAATGTACATACTACTAAAGGGAAATATTCAAACTTGGGAAGTTGATCTGGCTGATCGATTATTGCATGAGTTTGTTGCACGTACAGAAATATTGTATTCTAAAGTAGCCATGACATATAACGTACATTCACTCCTACATTTGGCCAGAAGTGTCTATGATTGGGGACCTCTCTGGAGCCACAATGCATTTGCTTTCGAATCCGGAAATGGAGATTTACTAAAAGTTGTTCATGCTGCAAAGGGTGTTCATAATCAAATATGTCGTCGCATTAGTTTGAAGTATAGCATGTTACTTTTAAAAGAACAAGTGAATCCTTCTTTAAGTGTGAGAAGATTTTTTATAGAAACTGGTACAACCATGGTTCAAAAAACTTTAAAATTTTCTGAACATAGATACTTTGATCCAACATCAGACGTGAGTCAGTTCTGGGTAAAAAAATTGCAACTATCACCTGAAAAAGCACTTTCATATAAGAAATTAGTTAAAGATAGATGCTTATATATGTCTTCAATAAAGAATAACAAACGTTCGGACAATAGCTTTGCCCAGTTACGTGATGGTAGATATGCTAAACTTAACTACTTCATTATCGACACCGATTCTAAAAAAGAATATACAATAATTAAACACGTTCTCACAATTGATTTCTTCCAAGATAAATGTTCGATGTTGCGAAAAATTTTAACAATAGATAAGAAGAGTCAGCTGTACTGACTATTGACATTTTCAAAATATGTGTGCATATCAAGCTAAGTGAAAATGAATATTTATGTGCTGTTCCAAATTTGCATTTATATTAAAAAACTATCGTTTGGACTGAACCAACTTTTTGAAAGAAAATGTGAAATTTCAACTATCTCTTATCCTGAAATGAAACCAGTGCCAGTGGAACTATGATTTAGGCAATGATAATCTAGTTATAATAACTATCTCCTTGTACAATTTTTTTTAACTTGCCTGAGCACCAAAGTGAAAATTGTTATCTATCTCATAGACAAAGTAATGTAGTCGCGTCTGATACATTTTTAAAAGTCCGTAGCTGAAATATTAACTCATATTTTTTTAGTAGTTTTTATTTTAGTAGCTCATATTTTGAAGTGATGTGATAACTGAAATTATGATATAATATAATTATATTATAAATATCATATTAATTATGATTAATTAAAGAGTTCAGGGATCGAAGGAAAGAACTCGAATGGGAAGTTTGCGAGCTCTTTTCGGTGAATGGGCTGGGCCGATTATTTATGTTGCTCTTGTTTCTTATATTAGAACGTCTGCTAAATGTTACATTGGTTTAGAAGTAAATGCATGAAAGCAGTAAGTCTTGTTTAGAGCGTAAATAGTTTTATATCTCTTGTTACTTTAGTTTACTTAGGAGACGTAGGTCACCCCCCATGAAAATGGAGGAGCAGGCAGAGAAGGAGGCTCTCGGGGTGCTGATAGGTGAGGTCAGATGGTTGAGGGAGGACGTAAGGGGGGCGATGGAGCAGATGGAAGGTATAAGGGAAGACCGGAGGGTAAGAGATGAGAGATGGGAAAAGGAGGTAAAAGAGCTGAGGGAGCAAGTAGAAGGATTGCAGAGTGTAGTGGCGTCGGCGAAGAAGGAAAAAGATGATAAAATAAAGTAGATGGAAGAAGAGATAAGAAAGTGGAAGGAAAGAGCGAAAAAATCGCTTGAGAAGGTGGAGAGTAGTTCGAAAAGGGAATTAGGTGACAGAATGGAGGGCGAGAAACAAGGTATTTGGAAGAGGGTGGAGAACATGATAGAAGAGAAAGTAGGAGGGCTTTGGAATGAAAAGAAGGAGAGAGCGGTTAGAGAAAGACTAAGGGCAATGGAGTTAAGGATGGAGAGGAAAGAAAAGGCAGATAGGAGAAATAATATTGTAATAAGAGGATTAAAGTAAAAGCGTGTGGAAGAAAGGGAGCGGATGGAAGCGCTTCTACAGAGAATAGGATCGGTTAAAGGCAAGATAGGGAAAGTTAGGATGGAGGAAAAAAGGAGAATGAAGTGGCGCTTGCGGAAATGGAGAGCTAGGAAAAAAATTGGGGGTAAGGCGTAACAAAAATAGGATATAGGACAAGAAGGTTTTCACCGTTCAAGACTTGACGAGGAAGGAAAGGGATGTGCAGAGAATGCTGAACCATAGGAATAGGAAGGAGAGGAGTGGCGAAGCCTTCGAGAAATAATGTTGAAGGCCTCTAACTACGGCAAAGAAAGTTTTTTTAGCGTGATACAACATGTGCAGGTTTGGTAAAGGCTTTACTTTCTACACGAGCCCCAACGCGGGGTAAATGACGAGAAGCTATCCAGCATGTAAAAGATAATTAGATAATTGCTCGAGAAGAACTGTCAGAAAAGCTAAATACAGAAATAAAATCGAGCGGATTAATTATTGATCATGATCCTCTTATTCCGTATCTAGGAGCTTTTCTCACGAAAAAGCATGCAACTGCAGTTTGTGACGATAATGAAAAAGTTATTACAGAAAGGAATTTGTAATGTCAGATAATCGTTCTGCGTTCAATCATGACAAAAAAGAACAATTTTAAATACAAATTTTAACAAGCGTCCCAGAATTTAATTGTAATCACCGACATTCTGATATAAGGCATTTCCTTATTATATATCTAATTAGAGCAATGAGAACACAGTGAATTCATTCATGAACGTCAATTTATTTTAAATTTTCACACAGCCGTACTTCATAATTTTTTAAGGACTGATCGTATGTAAGGGTTTTCTCGCCCAAACTCTTGTATTTTACTTTATCCGAATCGCAGTATTGAACGCCTTCTTATTATTAACGGTATCGCTAAAAATTTTCATGGTGAGCTCTGAAAATGGGATAAAGTACACGTTTATTAAACGGAATAATGGTTTATATAGTTTTTCCTGGATCGAAAGAGGAAATTTCTTCAATTTCAACAGTCAGATGAAATTTGAAGGGAGGAAATTATGGTTTTTATTTCTTTTTCTGAATTGCTGTAGAGATGTTTTTGAACATTGTGTTTATTATTTGATTGAATGAAAGTTCATTTTTGAATTGGAAAAGGGAATTTTTATTTTCAAGATATCTGTGAATTGGAAGAGGTCCAGTGGGGCATCCTAAAGACATCCTCAGAATGCACCACTGTCATGGGACTGGACGTTTTTAACTCATCCTCTGAATGCCAGGTCGTTCACGAGACGTCCGCTTAGACATATATCTATAAGCACACCTTAGTATTTGAGTGTGCGTTTCTGAGCTTTAGGACCGAATCAAATTTTGTATTTTTTATATTTAAATTAGGATGAAACATAAGAATTTTTTATTTTAATTCTTATTGTTGAAATTTTAATTTTAAAATGTTTAAATTATATAATTTTATTTTTTATAATCGTACACATTTCAATAACTATATATAAAACAGATTTAAATTTATACAATTTCAGAACCTTTAATGTTTTTTGAAACAAAATGCTTAAATTATCTGCTTTAAAATATATTTTGCCATTTTTTTATAAGTTTATTTAATGGCTCTAAAAACAAAAATCTTCGTACAGTGTGTAATGTTACGTTTATCCAAGAAAGCAAAATTCGAATTTTCCTTGTGGAAACGGTCCATTTTATTAAGTTTTCGAAAACAATGATTAATTCTTTTTTTTATTGTTCAAAATTAGAAGATGCCACTCAATCCCTTTATTTCCATACCAGACTAACATAAAGTTCAAGAAAATCCCATTTTTTTACAGATATGATATATTCTAGAAACGTTCAAAATTATGATTTTAAATTGAAATCTTTCAAAATGCTTAAATACAAACTTGAAGCTTTAAAAACTAAATAGTTTAAACTTTTGTTTGATAAAAATTAAAAATCGATGGAAATTTTAAATGTCTTTTCGACCATTTTCGTCCATTTTAAACAAATTCTTTTATTTAGTTAAAAAAATATTGATGCGCAATAATAAATGAAGTAGTAGGCACGCCTATCACGCTCATTTAACTGATTAGGCATTAATATAATCAAGTGCTGTCAATTTGAGCTTGTATATACGGATTTTATTTATGTATATATTTTTTTTATTTATACAGTTTTGAAGACTTCCTACTTTGAATCGTGAACTTTTATGTATCACAGTAAATGAAAAAAGATTTAAAATAATTTAAAGTTAATATGGGCGTGCCGGGATTTAAATCCGCTTTGTGCACCATTCCGGAGTCATGAGTGTTTTGTAGCTCGGAATTACGTTGAACCCCGAAGGTGATGATTAGAAGAAATGCCCGGTCTTATCCGTCTTAATCTTTGGCGTCTTTTTTTAACGTTATGTTTGGTTAATTTGTTCCTTTTTAGGTTATCTCTTAAAGAATTCTTTAATTGGAATAAAGAGTAATTCTATGAGAAGAAAAGAGCTATTCCGTAAAATATTAGTGCGGGCTACTTTAAGAAATTAAATTTTGTTATGTTTATTAAAAATATTTTTGAATGCCAATTTAAATTTTTTATTCTTAATCTTAAATTCGAAATAACAGCCAGTTTTTGCGTCCCTGAATCAATTTTACGGGCCTGTGTCAGAATTCCAGAATTCGGTGAAAATTCGGAGACAAGCTGTGCTGCTCATCACATACATCAAACGTACACCCATCACTGAAGCTGAACACAAATCAAAATTCAAACAGCCTTACACCATATAGTGGGGACCGCTATTATTATCAACATATATTTTTATCCAAGAAAAGGGGGTTAAGAAAGCAGATTCAAAAGGAATTCCAGATTCAAATTACGTTTATTTATTTTGAATTTGCTTTCGTTTACTGGGATATTAACTGAAAAAATAGTGAAAATTGGGAGTTATTGAAAAGCCTACAAGCAGTTAAACGATGTAAATTTCTACTTATTCACTGTAGGTTGGTTTCTCCTAATTACTTTTATCTAGAGAAGATATTTTCTAATTTGTAGCACTTACGCTTCATTGCAGTTACTCGATGGGGGTCCAGTTTGTTTGAGGGAGGTACATTTTTGTGCTTGTTAGCGTTAGACTGTACCCCTGTCAAAGATGAAGTGGGAAATTCTGCCTTGGTAAAAACAAAGGAAGCTAATTCTTTCACATACTAGGAACGCAAGATCTATTGCTCTGTTCCACTGTTGCGCGGCTGCACAATTTGTATCCACATCGAATGAACTAATTCCTATTGCTTTTCTTGGAATTAATAGGAACTATTAAAAGGTGATAGAGCCAAAAACTTACATTGGTTCTACGATCCTGCGAACAAGAAACATCCAATTTCAGAAATATTTATTTATTGAGCGAACTAATACATCATATGGAAAGTATTAACTTACCAAACTTTGCGAAGATTTGTCTCCTACATTGCCTTTATAGTCCAAGAAGGAATAAATATCGAATTTGAGAAAAGTTTTAATGTTAAGATATACCTACTAAATGAGAAGCGTAATTTAGTTTGCAGGCATTGGAAAAATGGATTAATGTACTCTCTAATTTTGATTCAATGATACTTCACTGATTGTAAGTAAAATTTTTTACTGATTTCAATCAGTGACCCATTTCTGGTTATTTGCAGGCCTCACGGTCCCTACGGGATCAAATATAGGGGCCAAAAGGTCATTGTTGTCACGTTCCGAGGCTAATTTTTTCGCGTTTAAAGGTCAACAAATTCTGCATAAATTCAGAAGATTTCCGAACCATTCAAGTTACATTAAAAAGAATTCAAATGAATTGGGCAAAATGTTAAAAAATCTAATTAATGATATTTTGTTCTGTAGAGCTGGAAGGTATTTACAAAAACTTAAGATAAAAGAGAAGTATTCGATGAAAATTATAAAATAAAAAAGGAAATTTGAAATTCATAAAATAAATTCAGAAGAATTGGAACAATGTTCCGAATAAAAGAAATTTGATTGATTACAATAAATTCTGAGTGAATTTGGAGCAATTTAAAAAAATGAGAAGAATTAAATGAAATTCATCAAAAATGAAGCTGAATTTAAAAATCAATCAAGTGAATTTATAACTATGCAAAAATATTGAAAAATTAATTGAATTGGGTAGAATTGAGCGAATGTAAAATAATTCAAAAGAATTTATAAGGATATAGGTGAAATTAATGAAATCCCTCATGTTCCTGGATAAAAATAATTTTTTTTCGAGAAACCAGTTTTTTGACAATGTCCATCGTACAAAATAAAATGAAAATTGACATAAGTTTTAACTTGCACTGGAAAAAATAAAAAATTATCCCACTTATAATAGTAAAATTGCTAACAAAAAATTAGTTCAATTTTCCTACTCTTATTATAGGGTAAATACCACTTGCATACTAGAAGTTCCAACCAATCTTGTAACTTAAACCACTTTTAGACTAATTAATGATTATTATTATTACGTTGTAGAAGTACAGTTTCTGCTTGTGAATCTGTGGCATTCAGAGTAGGTAATAAATGGACCTACTTTCAGAGTGTTGAATTTCTCGACGCTGGTAAAAATACAAAAACTGTTAAAAATTCCTTTTTCCAACGTAATCTCACATCTTTAAATTTGAAAATTGATAACGCGACGTACACGGAGAAAATCCTGAAGCACTGAGTGCTTTTCTATACAAGACAGGTTCGTTTATAGAACAAATTGTTTTTCATACACTACTGGTTACTACTGGTTACTGTATAGACACGAGCCAGTCGTTTATCGAGAGTAACCAGTCGCTTATGCTACACAAATATCAAAAGAGCAGAGAGTAGTGTGATCTACACTACTGATTTCTTCATGATAAACGACTGAGTAGTTTGGGCCAATTGAAGACCACGTTGAAACGTTCAAGGTTAGTTATTTCTCTCAGAATATTGTTCATAAAAATGCTTTCGTTTATGAAAAATGTAATTTTTTCCATCATTTGATGCGACCCCTAATAGTGGTGAATAGGTAACCTTATTGAATTTTACATTATTATTTTATTTTGGCTCCTTACTCCTTAAATAAGCGCGTATGATTTAAAATTGTATGCGATCCGCGATCTTGATTTATTTAGAGCGCGTTCGTTCTTATTCGGCTTCGGTCGTAAATGATCGGAAATGCGTACCGTGAGTCCCACCTGACTGAGGCGTGTATCATTAAGTAATGAGCAGTGTAGATCGCAGTACTCTCTCCTATATTGCTATTGGTGTAGCATACACGACTGGTTACTCTCGATAAGCGATTAACTAACCAGTACACTAACCAGTAGCGTATGCATTTTTTTTAAACGAACCAGTCGTGTATAGAAAAGCACTCACAAGTAAGACTACCCAAGTGTCACTTAACGATTAGAACTTAACTTTTCACATCAATAAAACACTAAAAAATATTGAACCCTTGTTTTTTTATTTTTACAGAATCCGCTTTCTAGAGGTAGAAACCACCCCTACCAAACCGAAAGCAGCATGACCCACTTATCCTTGGGATCAGCGAGTTTAATCGCTGGTTCTTCTTAAAATAATTGAATTCCACACCATAATATAGCCCACATAATCACCAACCCCTTATCCAACGTAAGCCATCCAAAGAAGCACCCCTAAGCAAGCTAACCTCGAGAAATCACCCTGTATCAAACCGCAAGGAGGCTAACCCACCTGACCCCGGGAACAGCGAGTTTACTCGCTTATTTTCCTTGTAATAATTTAATCCCACGTCACAAGCGTGTTAACTCACCCAGCCTCAACTAATGCGCCAAAGCAGAAAACGATCACATCAATCGTCATTCATTTGTCAAGAAAACCAGACGGAACAGAATTTATATCAACCTGAGATTCATCTTCATATGAAAAATGTATGCCGAAAAGGGTTAAGACGATGAAAACACTGTTAATTAGCTGAAAATTGACTTCGTGAGCATCGGTACAATTATAATGACAGAAAAGCCAAGTTAGATAGACAAATAAATTTTTTGTTTTACACAAACACTCTAGACTTATTATTAATATATTGCAATCATCATGTCTATGAACCCAAAAAATATTTTAAGTTTGCTGCATTCCGCTTGCTCAGGTTCTGAATACAACCCAGATAACAATTCATGCGCGCATGTTACGCGCACGCCGATGCACGCATGACATGCGTGCCAAAATTCATCATGTT
>JAAAKG020144951.1:0-10997 GCA_010014905.2 Druon quercuslanigerum
TTATTTTTCCATTTTTTTCAGAACTTTTAATTTTTTTAAATAATATTTATAAAAAATTTAAGGATTTTGATGAGTTTGAAGAAAATAAGAATGGTTTCTGCAGATTAACATGGAAATTGAAATGATTTTTTAAAAATAGTTTTCACATTGTCGAAACATAATCTAGAAAATATTAAGTCAATTACTTTCAATTTGCAGGAAACATTAGAATTATTCAAAAAAACATTTAGAAGTTTAGAAAATATTTTTTAAAAAGATTGAAACTTGAAAAGATTTCAAAAAATTTATAACAAAATATAGATTTTGTTACATTGGAAATAAATTTTTTTAAATTTCTAAAAAATTTTCAAAGGTTTTAAAACAATATAAATTGTCTTGCTTCTTGAATCACTATTATCCTACAAAGAGTATTTTTTTGTTCCCACTTCTCCCGCAATGTTAAGTGGCTTCCTATCTTTATTTCTTTTCAAGATAAAGTTTTTGTCAATAATTTACCGTAAATAGTAAACTATTAAATATGTCAGCATTTTGAAAACTGCCTGTATTCAGGAATGTTTAAAGAATATCTGTGCATTTTTTCATATTTTTCCGAAAGTTTTGGAAATTCGGGGAATAGGTTAAAGTAAACCCTTTAAAAAAATTCTTATACTTGTTTAAAAGATGCAAACTATTGCTGAATATTTTGGTCAGAGAACTTTAACATATAGGCTGCACGTAGTTCACTTTCAAGGTTTGGGAGCGAATAATAATAATATAGAGTCAATATTGATCCTCGGTATTGATTCAAGATTCTTGGTGGCATACTATGAACATACCAGTGCTAAAACTTGCACCTATCACTAGCGACAATGGACCATTGCTTGATGCCGAGTTTACATTTCCCTGACCACCCAAAGTCCAACCAATGATGGCTCAATATACTGAAGACAGCATTAAAACAATGTTTTATTAATCTTTCATATTCTATGTCTGTTTTTAATTTTATCTAAAAGAAATTGTCTAAAAAATTACTTGCATTATATTCTCGTTTCCGGGGGAGATCGTCAGAGACATTCTTCATCTTAAGTGTCTCTTAAATATTAACTCCGGCTGATTCGTAGACCTTGGATTTGTAAACTAGCTATAAGTTTAGTTAAATCTTCCTAAAGTGAAAGACAAAACGCGGGGTTTTTATGCCGCCAAGTTTGAATGTATGATCAAATTGAAAAATGTTAATCTGTCAGGTCTAGGTTTAAAGCTACCTAGAATTTGTTTGCTCCAGGAAGTGAAACGTACTCAATCCTAGGGATCTCGGAAATACTAACTTAAGCTAAAGAAACTAAAACCTAAAAAATATTTCGCATAGCAATACAAATTTCTAAAATTACTGATCCTCTATCTTAGGGCGATCATCAGAGACATAATCAATCCCGAGGTTTTCTAACCAAAAAGAGGCCCATGTAGTGAAAGAAACATTGAGGCCTCGAGAGAGAAGTTCCTGTCCATAAAGTGCCGCGAGTCCACGGATAGCGCCTAATCTTCTTAACTTTTGAGGGAAGAAGCTGATATCTCTCTTAGATATAATGTCCACAAAACGCTTTTTTATCCTTTCCGAAACAGTCGAATACCTCATGGTACATGAATTCCTTCCTAGAAGCTAGGTTGGGGCAAATGTGACGGCATAAACACCACAAGACGATCCATCTGGTTGTTTTACAACCAGTTCTGGTTTAACGTGACTCGGAGATGATATTGGAGTACGATTGTGGTAGTAATAACGCCAGTGCCAAGTACAATTTTCTCTAATTAATTGAATTTCTCTTTCATTTTGTACTTTGTATGCATATTCCAAGCGAACAAGACTTAGAACGGTAAATATGTCGAACTTTGATTTGTTCCTCAACCATTCTAAAAATGCGTCCACATCTCGATCATACAACCTTTTATTTTTTGACGATGCAATTCAGTACCCTCGCAAAATTTTCAGTACTGGCAATTGGTGCAAGTTTCGCTTTAATGGAAGAGGTACCGTTGTTTGAGAATTTTGCTTTTTTCGCGTGACTTAGGACCGAAAACTCCATGTTAATGAGAGAGGTTTCGGTCTCAATTTCCTGCATTTCATCTTCGAAAATTTCTTCGAACATGTTGGAATCATTAGGCTCTTCAACAGTGACCTGCTTCTTAGTTATTTACGGTTTCCCTTCTATTTCACTGCCTCCAGAATATATTCGGGTTTTCGACTATTCATATTACTAAGGTTGCGACCGTGAAAAATTTCTGCAAATATTGAGGGAAAAAAGAACTGAGTCAGTTTTGGTTCCATCTCCTTTTTCCACAAATCATAATCACGGCAGACTATTATTATTCTCATGTCCAAATGATTTCAGAGAATGACTAGACGGTAAGACCGCTCAGTCTGATGAAGTTCGCCTTGCTCTTGATAGTAATATTTGTGCCTTACATTCATCAGAAATTCTGACAATTTCTTCTCAAAAATGCCTGCAACATCTTCATGCTTCCCTAAAACAAACTCTTCTGTCAGAGCTTTAAATTTCGCAGGACATCTAATTTTGACAATATCACTTTGATGAACACTGTACAAAAATTTTGGCTTACGGTCCAGAGCAACTGCTGAAGGAATCTTCAGACCCGTGAGTTCAAAATGAAGCAAACCATCTGGAGATGCATCAAGGTATGCACTCAGGATAGAACCAAAAACCACACGGTTTAACCTTGTAGCCAATCGCAATGTCTAAGGCCTTTTTAGCAGTAACTCCAACGGTTCCAGTGGTGCGAGTCGCGTCTTCTGCATCTTTCTCCGTAATTGGAACCAGTGACGCTCTTTGTTTCCACATGATACCATTCACCGTTGCTACATTAACTGCATGTTCGTTCTGCAATTCAAGAATATTGCGCTAAATTCTCTTACTTCTTCCTAGACAGCATCTTCCTGCTGCTTGTATACTTCTGAATCAATGTCAGTTTTCTGCGAAGGTTATCCCATTACAGTTAAAATTTCTAAAAAGAAGAGGGGTAGGTAAGGTAAAATAAATAAAATTCACTAGGCCATTTCAAATTAACAAACAGAAATATAAAAGATTTAACTTTATTGCCGCACAAATTAGTGCTGTACACGCACGAGTCGTAATTTTTCTTTACTCAAAGGCAGATTCCCACAATCTTACCATTTTAATATTTTCAACCCTTGAGCAATGAATTCTTCTCATTTTGGAAACAAACTTCTTAGAAAACAGGACCAGATTGTAAATTTCACGAAAATTAACATTCCATGGTCGGAACACGTGGCAAGGTTTTCTTATATTATTTCAACAGTCATTTTAAAATCAAAGCCCGTTTGACCATCAAGTATGCCAGTAAATAATACTCATACCTGAGATCTATCGTTGCCTGTGACTTCTGATTTGCGTTTGGAAATTGTTTTAAGCTTCAAAATTTGTAGCTGTTTAGTAAATAAATTTTAAATATATTTGTCGGAAGAGGACATGATAAATGTGATGACGATAGAGCAAGAGTGGCAGTTCAAAAATGTCTACCGAAGTACATAAGGGTCAGAATTCTAGAGTCGACATCATTCTCCAATAGGCGACGTTGCCGAGATCACGCGAGCAGATATCGCAGCTGAGTTCGCCGACTCGAAAGTTTTCGGGAATTTGCGGCTGCCTATGGTACATTTATCTGACTAGGGCCTTACAATGTGAGAGTTCATTCTCTCGGCGTAGGGTCGGGATCCCACGTTCGGTTGCGATTTTGTTGATAAGGTGATCTCTGGCGTACATACGGTGGTGCCCTCCAGTGCTATCGGGAAGACGTTCCGACTTTTATCTTGACTGTCCGACACTCGATAGAATTTCGTCCTCCCTCTTGCTACAATATTATTTTTGTCGCTGGATGACTCCAGAAAGAATGTATGAAAGAGAAGCTCCCTGTTTGCTCTAGCAAAGAAAATTCTTTGAGTGACGGGTAATATCTACCACGTCACAAGGTAGAACGCGGCATTAAGAGCGCATTATTATCATCTTTGTAACTCCTATGTTATTTAATGCCTGACATAGTGCTCTTTGACTTCAAGAAAAAACCTATGATCTTTATCGAGATTTCGGCATCAGATGACAAAAACTTACTGGTTAATAGCCTGAAAAGCATAGCTACCTGTCAATAAGATGCTAAGGCACTTGCGGAAAGAATTCCCGCATGGCCCCTTCTTATTTAATGTAAGTAAAACTTGTTTTGGGACGGCAGTGTTTTGAAAAAAACTCTCTCTTATTAATCGAACAAGCAGATATCTCCCAGTCTTTCTCTCTCTCTCTTTCCTTTTCTATCCCTATGCACTCTCTCTATGCACTCTCCTAACATGCGATCTCCTTAAAGCGCATTATTTTTAATTTTTCAGGAAAAATTGCAATTTTAATCCATTAAAGTTTTATGCATAATGCCTTGTGTGCCTTAAAAAATAGGACCGAATATTCGAGTATCAAATCATCCAAGGTCTTCGTATACAAAAAAATGAAAATGGGGAAAGAAGCATTACTGAATTTCTAAGGTTCTAAAACACAAACACACTTCGAGGTAACTGATTAGCTTAATAGATTGGATTTAAAAAATCATTATAAATTTTTCAAGTTATACAATTATTCGAAGTTTACAACAGAAAAAGTATTAGGTTAAAAATTTATCTTTTTCATTAAGGAATTCAATGATGTTGTTTCAAATTAACCTTTTTGTAAACTGTATACTTTCAAGATGAAAATTCAACTGTTCTTGCAGAAAAGTCATTTTTTTGACTTAAAGATTTAACAATTTGTCTGACAATCCCATTTTTTCAAAATTCAACTTCTTAGGTGGAATTAAAACTAATTGAAATTCAAAACTAATTCAGATAAAACCAACAAAATTCGGAAAATTCAGAAAAAATGAAAAGATTTTCAAATTATTCGAAAGAATGTAAATGCATTCAAAGGACACAAATGAACTAATTTTAACAAATTCAAAGCATTCACGTAGAATTTTCGAAATTGAAATAAAGTTAAGTCTCTCAGTGCGATTTTAATATTATGAAGAATACACAATAACGTAATTCCATCAGAATAATAAGTAATTATATAAAATAAATAAAAGTAAATTTGGGAATTTCAACAGACTTATAGAATTTAATAAGGTTCACTCGCGGCATTTTTCGCCAAATTCATAAATTGGCTACATCTGTGTTATGTCATTCTTCGCGGGAAAATTTAAACGACCAACTTAATTATGCAAATTAAAACAAAGTTAAAATGGTTTCAAACGATGCACTTCAAAGTATAAATATCTCTAAACGGATTTAATTATTATTGACAACTAATAATTAATAATAGTTACGAAGAAAAGAATTGAAATAGTGGGCTCAAATAGCTTCTTCTCATTGCCGACGTGTTTTTATGTTTTCCGGTAAACGAATACAAATTTGGTTCAAAACACTTCTTAGCTAATAATCTACCTTGTTTAGGGAATTCGGTTATTTACAAATTTATTATTTGTTTTATCTTTGACCCCGCTTGTTTCGGCATTTATTTTTGATTCCTTGTTTTAGGCATTGATAGGTTAGCTTATATAATTAGCTGGATCAGCTGTCAAATAGAAAGCCGCGATGTTTGAATGTAATCAAATCGATCAAATTCCTAAAGAATGCTCATCTCACTGCATGCTACAGCCCCAATTAGGAAATGAAACATACTTCAGAACTATTCAATAGGTGAAAATCAATGTAAAAAATTTAGAGATAAAAGAAAACTTAAAGAATATATGTTAAACAAATATTAACAGTTGAAGTTAATTCCAAATATATGCTCAATATTTTGAAAAATTCACATATTTTAAAAGAGTTCTAAGAATACATAAGTAGCCAAAAGAATTAAAAAGAACCTTACAAATTCAAAGAGATTCAATTAAATCAAACGAATTACGAATAAGTCTACGAATTTAAAAGAAATAACTGAACATCAAGAATGACACTCTATTTTTTGACTTCATTTTATTATTTAGACTCTTTTGATCGACTTTCTTTATTTACTTAAAATTTCTTGAATTCTTTGTAAAGTCTTTGATTTGTATCAAGTTTCTACGTTCGTTTAGATTGTACCTGGGGAGCGAGAGATAAATGTTCTCGTATTCTTAAACAAATACTGATATTTCTATTGCGTAGTAATTAATTTTTATCGTTCCTAATTGTAAAAATTGCCATAAATCTGAATGGTTTTAAAAGACATATGAGATACCGATACTCATGGGTTAGTTTATCAACATTTTTCAAAGGTGGATACTTATAACAAAAATGTGGAGCCTGGTTGGTGTTCTCTGTTTTATCATGGCGATTTGCCCAAACCCAATTAGTAAATTTAATATCTATCATTTAAGTTGTACTTTTAATAGCAACATATTTATTTCCTATTCAAAATTGGTCAAGTGAGAGTAACTCTTCTTATTTACGTTGAACTTACGCTAAAAGATATATAACATCATTTTGCAGGCAGTAAAAGATTTATTATTTTTAATGAAACAAACTTTTATATGATGCTGAAAATGCTCTAAGGTTATGCTTCGAACTTAAACAATAGTGAAGAATATAATAAATACGTAGGTGGGGCGATGGTCGTGGAGGCTAAAGCGCAGGGTTCGGACCCACTCTGTCGTCCATGTGGTGAACACTAGCTCAGCAAGGTAGTTGTTCATCTCCGGAGAGTCGTGGAACCCGTACCTCTAGAGAAAAAGGTTTTCTAAGTACTTAAGGCTGTTGCTCTTGGTGGTTCGGAACCCACCTTAAACTGTAGGTCACCCTCCCACCACCAAGTAAGTGTGTGGGAGGTGTGTAAAGGATAGGGAAGAAGGTGCAAAAAAATGTAAACCCTTAGGGGACACATTAGAAGCGTACATCCAAAGAATGAATACGTATTGAGATATTTTATACGATATTGTGGGTTAAAAATAATACAAAATTGTTAAACTTCATGTCTTTTTAACTTTGTGTAGATCAATAAATATTAACAAGGCCACAGTCTAACCTGATAGAGCATGTAGTCCTTTGTTTCTTTTTGCAGAGTTAACTTCACACTTAAAGTTTGTGCCAGATGGCGACGATGTACCTGGTGTCCCTCGGACTGCACCTTCGACTTTCCCCTCTGAAAGAAATCATGAAATTGAAATTGACGAGTCTCCTCGCATGGAGTCCTGTCCTCGTTTAAAAAAATACTAGCTCAATCTAAACTTAAATAATGGAAGGGGGTGGGGGTCACGCAATTTAAAAGCTTGTATTTTGACTAAAATAATTAACATCAGTTTATTCAACATTTGAAAAACTTAATGAAATAATATAACATGAAAATATTAGAATCATAGAAATCATATATTTACATTTCAAACACAGATAATATACGATAACCGAACACGATATAATTATGATTTTAAGGTAGCCGTAAAAAAATTATGAGCGACAGGCAAAAGAGACTCGCAATACGGGTTTACAAAATATGCAAAGCAATAAAAGAAAGGTATAGAGGGGTTCTTAAAAATAAACATTGAAAGCACAGAAAGGTGTGCAGTAGGGGTTACAGTAGGGGTTTATAAAATCGACACTAAAGTCGGGTGGAGGGGGCTTAATGAAAATTAGTAGAATATTACTTAGATTTTTGACTATCATTTTATTCTTAAAACACTTTTCTTCTTTTTTTGCATTCTTTTGAAATTTATTCAATTTCTCGTAAAGTCTTTGATTTGTATAAAGTTTCTTCATTTGCATAGATTGCCCGTGTAGAGTGAAAGATAAATGTTATCATGTTTTCAACAAATACTGATATATCTATTGCGTATCAATAATTTTTGTTACTTCTAATCATACCAGTTGTCGTAAATCTTATTATTTTAGAAAGACGCATTAGATGGTTATGTTCACTGACTAGACTTTCATCGAAATTCTTCAAAAGCGAATACTTGTAAAAAAAATGTGGAGCCTAGTTGGTGCTCTCTGTTTCATATTGACGATTTGCCCCAATCCAATTGGTAAATATAGTATCTATCATTTACATGCCAGTTTTAATTGCAGAAAATGTGTCAGCAAATCTTCTTTTCAATGTTAAAATACTAAAAGCATGATTAACTGATTTTATGATAGATAATTATTATTCCATTATTTAATTACGAAATTGAAACTATACTCATTGTACGAAAAAATTAGGTCTTCTGTATAGGAGAGAGACCAAACCAGTAAATAGTGGAAAAATCAACACCCAACTCTCGCTTTAGTAACATTATCGGGAGTTGCCTCTCGCTGGCTTAAACCATTTCTAATTCGAATGTATAATATTACGCAATATAATAAAATACGTAATCACCCGATATTGCGTCATCATGCGGGGCAACAACAACTAAATGCAGCTTAGTACACATAATTAAAATTTCAAAAAACTGTTTTATGAAGATAATGGATGCGTATAAATGTGTTTTCTAAAACAATATGGGATTAAAATAATGAAAAATTGTTCAACGTCATGCCTTTTTTAACATTTTAAAGAGCAATAAATATTAACGTTGAAACAGTCTAGCCTGATAACGCAAAAGTAAATACATTTATCTCTTTCTTGTCGCAGAGTTAACTTCACACTCAAAATTTGTTCCTGATGGCGATTATGTGTCTGATGTGCGTCAGGCCAGAACCTCATCTTCTTCTGAAAGAAATCATAAACTTGAAATTGACCTGAATCATGCTCCTCCTTATTCACCTCCTCCTCGTGCCAGGACCAGATCGCCTGCTGCCAATCGTACTTCTACTTCCAGCTCTACTGCTTCACGTGTACGGCTTCCGCGTGGCTATCAACTTGATCAACTTAGATTTATTCGTCTTATTCCAATTAAAAATAATCAATTGATATTCGAACTTCGAAAATATACCCTTCCAGCCGATAAATCACTTAAAATGTCAACAGGCAGGTGCTCGTATATGCGTGTGACAACCCAAGAAGAAATTGTATTGTCTACACGTGATGGTGACGTCTTTGCAATATTGGTGCATGCAAATTTTCTTTCTGGAATATATCAACGTATTGATAACAGTTTAAAACGTGTGAAAATAAATATAAATAGCCGCAATGTGACCCGATTGGGACGAGAAGAAATTGAATGGATTCCAGTTGGTAATAAACATGAAATCAGGTACAATTTTAATATTGTTAATATAAACTACGATTCACTACACTAAGGATTAGAAAAAAAATTGTTAGCTAGAACGATATGCCTGCGATCTCAGTTTATATAAAAATCTTGCATGTAACTGGCAATTAAAATAAAAGGCTAATTTTTTTCCATTGTTCCCATAAAGTTAAGAATATTACTGAATTGTGTTCTCTTATAGCAGTTTTATATTTCGTCATTCCCATGCGTGTAACTATTCTTTAAGTCGTCTACACTGTCTGTGGATTTTAGTTAATAGAATTCCACCAAGAGTAAGTAAAATTCGCAAGGAGAGAAAATATATTTTTAATATGTATGAAATACCATTCTAAACTATACTGTTTTCATTGTGTAATTTTGCTACAGCAATTTTTCTGGGCACACATCTAATCTCGAAAAAGTTATAGAAAAATAAATTTAAGACAATAAAGATTAGCCTACTAAATTATTCTTTAGCCCCATTATTGGTATACCAAGAACCGAAGCGAAATTTTTTTATTTTAGATACATACTGCACTCTACTGAATAAATAATCTATCCATTATATGCAAAAATGATGGAAGAATGATATAAGTTATAGCAAAACATCCTAAAAAATGTATTATCTATGAAATCAGAGAAAGGTGACAAAAAACGCTGGAGTTCCGGATAATGAAAAAAATTCATGTGGCATCACGTCAACGAACTGGCGAATCGCCCACATGGCGTGATCGAATTAGCACAAGGATGTCTTACTAGATTAAGATGCCAGTATCATCCTTGTTCACGGTATCTTTATTTCGCGTATTACACTGTGTGGTGCCCGGAGAACCCAGAGAAATAATTTAGATTTTAGGGACAGAAGAATTAGATACCGTGAGAATGTCTCGGAAGATTCCAAACCTTGGACCATCAATTGTTCAGTTTATATTGCTGCGAGAGATTTGTTTAATTTAAATTAAAGGCGACAACCTACGGTGGTTTAAACCATATAATGTGAAAATCTGTGGACGATTCTCGTTTTGCAAAAAATCCAGTAGAGGCAGGGCCTCCTGTTTGTTAAATATTGCAGAAATATTCAAATTTACAAATGATATAAGATACACTACTTTTATGAACCTAGATGCAATCAACGATTTTAAATGCTAAAAGAATTAAAGAGAGATCAAAAAGGCACGGAAAAAGGTGAATCGGCTTGACCACAAAGGCAAATTTGTGGTATTTGAGATTAGTTTTAAGAAATGCTCTATTAAATCGAGAAACCGAATAATGTTAATATTAGATAAGTAGAGTAAAGCAATTATAAATATTTAAGGAACGTGATGAAATAAATGCTAAGATTAAATTAATAGTCTTTGCTACAAGGATGGTCGAGAGTGAGGTTGGAATGCAAAAAGAACGTTGCTTAACTGTAATACTGTAAATACTATGAAATAAGCCTTTGAAGTAGAGAAAATTGACAAATTATAAAAAGATCTATGGAGACATTTTTATAGCGTAAGTTGATAAGAGTAGTTTAGGGGAAGTAATTAATCGGAGTAGAGTGACAGAGTGTTTAAGAAATAGCTACGTGATTGCGAGAAAATTGTTTAGAATAAATAATAATATAATAATATAATAATAAAATACCCTGTAAAGAAAAACGACTCCTGTCACGGACCCCCATTAAAATGTTCGGAGAAATGAATTTAGGTCATCTTTAGGTGTCACGTGTGAACCAACAGTGAACGCTGCTTGGACTAATGATAATTAATTAACTAGAGTAGGGTTGCGTGGAAAATCGTGCAAGATGCGCGAGGACCGCAGGAGCTCACTTCGATCAA
>JAAAKG020144952.1:0-10997 GCA_010014905.2 Druon quercuslanigerum
GGGGGCGGGGGGGGGGGGGGGGGTCGACGATAATGCCACGGTGAATCACATGGCTGGAGGGAGGGGTCAAAAAGTGACAAAAATTGGACCTAGTGATTTATGGAAGCCCCCTCATTTAGGGATCATCCATAAACTACGTTAGCAATTTTACCCCCCCTCCCTCTCTAAAGTAACGTAACCTTCATGTAAAAAGTTTATAGCCATTAAGTGTTGAAATGCGCCTAATTGAATGTTATCTGACAGTTAATCCGGGTATTATTAAATTTTTGAATTAGGAAAAGTAGATTTTAACCAAAAATGGAATAGTTAAACTTTAAATTTAAAACAATAAACTGTAAATCATACAAATAACGAATTTATGCCAAATAATACATTTTTTTACAAAATTATTGAACTGTCAAGACAAAATGACGAAGTTTCTATACAAAATTGTTGAATTATCAAATCAGAATTATGGAATTTTGATAAAAAAGATAATTTTTTACAAAAAAAAAAAATGAATTTCCTTTCAGATACAAGAACTTTCAACAAAAAAATTGAAATTTCAACTGAACTAAATAAATTTTTTTTTAAACGAATTTTTAACAAAATAGTTCGATTTCAACTTAAAATGAATTTTTAGTTAAAAAAGAACCATTTTCGACAAAAAATGGAATACGTAAATTTTCAATGACCAAAAGTAATTTTTCAACAAAAAAAAAAGGAATTTTCAACAATACAGATGATATTTTAACTCCAATTTTGAATACTTAATAAAACATGCATTTTTGAGAAAGTAATTCAACTTTAAAATCTTGTTGATAAATTGTTAAACCAGAAGATGATTTTTTAAGGAAAAAGATTATTTTGATACTAAAAAAAGGAATTTTTTACCAAATTTAAAAAGACTTAATCAAAAAGTTGTTTAATCAACTAAAAAGATGAATTTTTAAACAAACCGATTAATTTACTCCCAAAAAAGAAGAACTTTCAATACAATTCTAAAATTTTCAATCAAAAAAATGATTTATTAACATAAAAAGAAAACAATTTTTTAACTTTTAAGAAAGTAGTTCAACTTTAAAACCTAGCTGTTAAAAGATTAATTTTCTGCTGTAGAAATGAATTTTTCACAAAACTTAAGAATTCTCAACCATGAAGTTAAATTTTTATCTAAACTAAATTGATTTTCAACAACACTAAAACTAATTTTTAACAATATAGTTCAATTTTTACAAAAAGTTGAATTTTTACTTTAAAAAAATTGAATTTTCAACAAAACAGTTCAATTTTTAACCAAAGAGATGAATTTTTAACTAAAATTTTGAATACTTAACCAAAAAATGCATTTTAAAGCAAGTAATTCAACTTTCACGAATTTTTTACAAAATTCAAGAATTCTTAAACAATAAGTTAATTTTCCAACTAAAAAATATTAAGTTTTAAACAAAAATATAAATTTAAAACCCAAAAGAGGAATTTCCGATGTAATTTACCAATTCTACATCTAATATTTAAATGTTCAACTAAAAAGATAAATTTTTAAACAAAAACTATAATTTATTGCCAAAAAACATGAATTTTTAATACATTTCAAGGATTCTCAACCAAAAGTTTTAATTTTAAACTAAAAAAGTTTAAGTTAAAAAAGAAGATGAATTTACTGCCAAAACGGACGCAGTTTTATTAAAATTCAAGAATTCTCATTCAAAAAGCTTTATTTTCAACTAAAAACATACATTCTTAAAGAAAAAGAACAATTTTCTACCATTAACATTCAACATATAGAAACGTATGATTAAAATAATTTTAATATCTTTAACTTAATTTTAATAATTTTAATATAATAATACATATGATTAGATTAAGTTTAACGTTAAAATATGTACTTTTACAATAATAAAATTCTCTATATTCTAAAAGGTTATACTTTGAACCGTCCGACGATTGACCCAACCATGGTCCGACGGAAAATTCACACCTTTCTTAGTTTTTCCGGGAGTTTCGTACCCATACATCCAACTGAATGTTTTTAACTATATACTTAATGAACCCACAAAAAATAAAAAATCTGTTTTTTTCTAAAACGGCCGGAACATTTTTTTCATTTTGGTATCAAAACGACCATTAGGTATCACAGCAATGAAAACAGAAAATACCGTGAGGTGCCAGGCATTTTAGGTTGAGTTCCATCGACGCCCACCGTGTTCTGAAAAGGTCACCCAATAATATTGACTTGAAACTTGGCCTAGGGGTTCCTTTCACATCCCAGTTAAAAATCTTTAAAGTTTTTTTGTTTGATAAAAAACTGCATTTTTAAACCTTTTTTAAGCACCCTGATAATTTTTTATTACAATTGCAATTTTAAAATAATTTAAAATATGTAAAATCTTTACCTTATTTGTTTATTTTTTAATTTATAGAATTAAACTATATATGAGACAAGAAACATTTTCTGTGGGAGAGGGACGTGAGTGACACACGTCCCCGGCTCATTTTTGCGCCTTTCTCAAAGATTACTCTTTTTATTTAATTAATATTTGATTAAATTTAATATATTTTTTGAAGAAAAATATGAAAATTCATTTTTTGTCCTTTTACGTGAAAAATAGTCATTTTAGATAAAAATCTTAAACACAACAAATATTTGTTTCAATGAAATCTACCTTTTTCAAATGCAATATTTTTTACCTTATAGATCAATATTGTTCGAAATTTTTGAAAAAAAAAACTGATTTAAAAAAGTAAAGTGTCAATATTTAATTTAATTTATACATTTATATATTTACATAGGAAGCATAATAATTCTCTAAGCTATGGGTGACCTTTTTGGAAATATACCCTATGAATGCAAATATTTCGAAAACCATGCGAGATATCGTAAAGTGGAGTACGAAATTTTGTGGAGAACTTGAAGAGGAACTTTTCTAGAAAGTTTTTCCATGGCAAAAGCAATTTTCACACAAAATTTTTAGCTTTTGCAATAATTTAAAATTTTACGGCAACTTTCATCTTTATAGAAAAAAGTCAATTTTCCAGATGAACTCCTCCTTGATTTGATAGCTTTCGAATTTAAAAGTGTTTTCGTAAATTCAAAAATCTAAGAAACAATAAATTCTATATTTTAAAGCCCCTTAAACTTTAAAGAATAATCTTCAGAAAAACATGATAATTTAAAACCTACACATTTACAATCTTGGAAATTGTACAAACTTTCAACAATTTCCTATTCGCAGCGAAGAAATGATTAAACTAAAACATATTCTTAACTATACAGAAAAATAAACTCGAGATATCCATAAAAAAGTGACATGAAGATTAATCCGGATCTTGAGGAACGTGCAGAACTGGTGCAAGAAACAAAAGCGTATTTAAGATTCTATAGATTCTAAAGTAACACAGTATTGAAAGTCAAGAGAGTTCGCTGAAGCATTACATAATCTAAGATTCTAAGTGAAGCCTTATAGAAGATGAGTGGGATGTGTGTCGATGACTCAAATGCTTTTATGTAAAAGTTAAACCAATTTCTCTGACAGACTACTTGACTTGTTCAAAAGACATACATACACACATCAAAAATTAATTGATCAAACCATCATAACCCTCATTTTTTTATTTTCTGCAATCTCATGTTGATTGAAAAAATCATAAATGAAGTCCATAAATGATCACTGCATACCTTAAAAGTCTTTTTAAACTTTTTTCCCAAACGGAAATTATTATTGTAAAAATATAATCCTATCCAGAACAAAATAATGATATAAAAATTTGTCATTAGTTTTTTCAAGGTAGAAGAGATTTCCAAGGCTACTTTTCCTCGAGTTTGGAACTCGCGGTGTTTGACCCGCGTTTCTTGTTTTATAAATATAAAGTAGCTATTCTAGGCACATAAATAAGTCGTAAATAGACTTCATGAATTTTTAAACACAGTCCAAGTACATGCCCATGTTTAAGTTCCTGTGTATAGCTTATTTCGATCTATAACTTTGATTGGCCGTCATTGTACGTGTTCTCCTTGGAATTTTTCGGAAAAGACAAATCATTGTCGGCTATAGTTATACGAACTCGATAAATAATCCTGATCATTGTTAGATCGATTCACATTAAAACAAATGCACCTGCAAAAACGCTGCATTTATATACCTCTTTACAACAAGCATGAAATTGAGAATAATAATTCGATGGGTCCTGATAAAAAAATACGTAATTTACTGTGTCAAGTATAATCTAAGCATCTTGTAGTGAAAGATAGAAAAGACGCAACTTAATGGTTTCATCTAATTATTTCTTTGAGGTGTATTTCTTTATTACAAAAAATATTTCATAAAGTCAATGCGACAACTAATTTCTTTGAAACTAAAAATCAGGCTGAATTAAGAAAAACATATAGAAATCAAGTAATGTGTATTTGAGTCATCATTTCATTTCCTTGATAGGGTAAACAGGGGGATTACCGACACCCTTCTAGTTCAGTAAAAAATTACTGGATTTGTATTCATTAAATAATATTTTTATAGCCGCCTACATAAGGACATTTTGACACTTTAAAAATCAGTGATGTCGTTAATTTGGAAGTCCTCTGAAAGTTAGAATAAAAGGTAATTCTTATTTTGCAGTACTATCAGAGGTTAGATGCTTATGTTTTGCAATATAATTAGCTAAATTTTCTTGTCAAATTTGACTAGATATAATATATTTGAAAGAATTTTATCATACCTTCAAATTCAGTGAACGACATGCCTACTCTCAATGAACGTCACCCAACAGATGGAAGTTTTTATGGAATAATACGCACTTGTTTATTAATATCCATGTTGCTATGATTGCTGTTTTCTTTCTTCACCCCTAGGACATCGCCTTCTAAGAATCTTTAATGTTCAATATCATTGCAATTGATTTCTTATTTCCGAATCTCAAAAGTCAATCACCGACACCCCAGAATGATTTGGCAAATTCGTTATCTTATCAAATGAACATAACCACACAATATCGAAGGTATTCCTTAACGGCTAAAGCGACTAAATCACATAATATTTCTTACAAATAACTTTCTAAATTCTTTTAAATTCAGAATTAATACCGGTGTCGTTTACTAAATGTAGGGTGTCGTTCACTGGAAATATAGTGTAAGTTCATTGAATTTGGATCAATTATTTTTTAAGAATTATAACAATAGTTTGGCAAATAATAATTATATTACAGGATACTGTATGAAAACGTAAAAAATCTGACCTTTCAGATGAATTCATCTTAGTTACTAAACAATAAGCATATAAATTAATATTCTCCTTTTTCTAAAATCTTTTTTTTAAGGTGTCGGCATACCCCTGTTTACCCTACCATACAAATATTTCTTTGAACTGAAGAAATATTTCATCGACCACATCCTGCTTTACTATTTCTTTGATTTAAAGATTCATTTTTCTTAGTACCAACTCAACTTTTTAAGGTTATAAATTCAAAAATCTTGCGACTAAAAAAAAAAGAAAACTTGATGTCGAGGATTGTTTCTAATGTGTTAAAGGTCTACACATTTTACAGTTCATTCAGAACTAACGTTACGGGGAATTTCGTAATTCTAGTAAACAAACAAAAAATTGAAGGCATTAATTTAAGTACTGAAGACGTCTTAAAGTACCTTTAATCAGAATTCTATTTTATAATCAATTATCAATTATAAGCGATTGTATTGATAGAAGAATATAAATCACATTTTCAGGGACATTCTATACTCATATTTTATTTCGCATCAATTAAAGAAAGAATACTATAAACTTTTCATATTAAAGAATATGGAAGAAAGAAATTGAAACGAAATAATTGATGCTTCACTAATAAAAATGGATGATAACATTCATGTTCTTGGATTTTAAATGTTAGAGCTGCACTCTCTAACGGTGGAATCTAGATATAAAGTTTTATAATAAAGTATTTTAAAGATTAACACCCAGATTATACGACTTAATATCTATAGATCTCTTTCCCGAATATTTAAATCCAAGATTATAATCGGCATAATGAATTTGCATTGGTTTTCAACTTAAAAAATTGTTTATAGAATGTTCTACGAAATTTCTGGAAGCCGATGGCTTCTTAAGATGTTTTATGCAGAAGGCAGTGGGCTTTTACAATAATCCATAAAATTCTCATTTGGATAAACCCTTGCCCTCTTAAAAATGTTTATTTCTTGAGAGATCAGCCTGGTAAAGAAAGTTATAAAAGTTTCCCGACGCGATACTTCAACTAAAACAAAAAGTCACATCACTTAAAGAAATGGACGAAACCTCTACTTTCAAAGAGATCATTAATTTTGTTTCATTTTAGATTAAAAATAAATTTAATTTAATTGAGGCTCAATTGACCTAAAGGGGCACATTCTCATTACAATACTCGAGGTTCGCACTTGATGCTTTATATTATCATCACACCATTAAGCCGTTTCCCTTTCGGGGTAGGCGTGGCTCACTCGGTAGGGAAGGGAATAGTGTGGGGAAGGAGTTAAAGAATTTTTAGATTGATCTAGAACTCTCGTGTTATTTATTTAAATAAGACGTTCATTCCGCAACACTGCTCCGTCCCAGATTGCTGATAAATCTCTCTAGCAATCACCCCAAGTGAAGATCCTCACAAAGTCGTCATGTGAGGTTCCCCATTTGAGTCCTTTAGTATCCAAGGTCTTTTGTTTCAGGCGTTTCACTCTACTGACACTCTTCTTAGTAATTATTTTCCGCCATACTTTTCTGTCCTGGCATACTTCTCTAGCTTCTTTAACGTCTATGCATTTTTTCATGTAGGCTCTCGTGTTTCTATGGCTTCTTATGTCTCTTCTAACTAGGGTCTCATTCACACACTCTAACCATTCTTTCCGCGGTCTGCCTCTGGGAACGCTGACATTTACTTTACCTTGATACACTTGTTTCATTAGTCGTTAATCCTTCATTCTCTCAACATGTCCGAATCATCTTAACCGATTTCTTTCCCATGTGTCAACTAGCGTCTCTTCCGCACAACATTCTTTAAGGATTATCGCATTTTTCACTTTGTCTATCAGAGTTTTCCCGCATATTATGCTCAAGAATCTCATATCAATCGCGTTAATTTTACTCTTATATTTTTCTTGATAGGTCCATGTCTCGCTGCCGTATAGTGCAGTTGGTACAAATATAGAATTATGTATTGCCATTTTAGCCTTATTTGATATATTTTTACTTCTGATAAGGAGGCATGCTCTACCAATAACCTTCTTACCTACGTTCATGCGTCTAGCTAACTCCTCATCTATCTTCCCGTCCATGGTAAATAAGCTACCAAGGTACACGAATTTATCAACTTGTTCAATGCTCTCATTTAATACAATGTTGCATATTGTTTTCTTACTCTTTCCTTCGAACACTATAGTTTTTGTTTTCTTTACGTTAATTTTGAGGCCCATACTCTTCATGCTTGCATTCATTTATTCAACATTCTTTGCAAGTCTTCGATGGATTCTGCCATGACAACCTATTCATCTGCTAACGCTAACTCACGTACCCTTACTGTTCCGAGATCCACACCTTCTTTGTCGAAAAGAGCTATTCGTAAACACTTGTCCATAAATAATATAAATAGCCATGAAGACATAACGCATCCTTGTGTAACGCCTTGCATAATATCGAACCAGTCATTCAATTTCCCATTTACCCTTAAACTCGCTTTGCCACCATTATATATTGTTTTTATAGCTTGTAGGAGCCATCCATTTACTCCGTACTCTTTCAGGACTTCACAAAGTTTACTTCATCTACCTTGTCGAAGGCTTTTTCTCGGTCAATAAATGCACAGAAATCTTTTTTGCTCACTCTCAAACTTTTTTCTGTGATTTGCCTTAAGCTGAACATTTCATCCGTACATAACATTCCTGGCATAAACCCACTTTGAACTTCCCAAATCTTTTCTTCTGTTATTTTTATTACCCTACGAATAAGTATTTTTGAGTATATTTTACTTACGGTACTTAATAAGCTGATCCCTCTGCAATTATTGCAGTCGTTTTTATCTCCCTTTCATTTGTATATAGCACGATAATCGCTTTTTTCCAATCACCTGGGTCTTCTTCTATTTCGATGCATAGATTTATCAGTTCGCACAGACTATGTGTTATGTACTGGCCACCGTTTTTCAGCATTTCAGCGTTAATAGTCTCTACCCCGGAAGCTTGACCATTTTTCAAGTTCTTGATTATATCCCTAACCTCAATGAAAAAGACTTTCTCAATCGAGTTTTCTAACGTATTGTGTTGTACATCGCTTTTGTGGTTTACTATATCTTCATCTCCGGATTGTCCTCTAAAATGGTCTCTGAAAGCTTCTCTAAGCCCGCCTGCCTCATATTGCATTTACACTTTGCTATTTCTCATGTTGCCTAATTCTGTACTTTTATTTCCCTTCATTGCTTTATAAAGTAGTTTCTTACTTCCTTCAAACTCGTGCTGTATTTTATTTTCTTCTTCTGCTCTAATTGTATTTTTACTTTCTTTAATTAATCAATTAAGTACCCTCTTTTTGTGTCTGGAATCATTTATACGTCTATTTCTTTCCTCATCGCTAAGAACTGTCATGTTCAAAGTTGTCCAGTACGCTTCTTTGTTTATTTTTTGGGCAGCCTCAATTTCATCGTTCCAGCATGCAACACCAGACATTCTTCCTATAATCGCAGTACCACACATTTCGATCGCACTTCTAGCAATAATATTCCGGAACATAGTCCAAGCGCCTTCTATATCTTTATTTTGTATAAGCGCCTCCTAAGTTTCTTTACCTATGCTTTGGATTATCTTATTTTGGAAATCTATTCGCACATCCGGTTTCTGTAGCGTTCATATAATTCTCTGATAAATTATATAATCGCCATACTTTATTGCATATGTATACACACACGTGTAGACATTTTCTGCATAATCTGACTGGCTAAAATCTTCATTAAAATGACTCTTAATTTCTTACAGCAAAAACAAAGTGTGAATCTATCACTAATTTCAGCATTTAGGGTAGCATATATCTGCAACAAAAAATACTCTTGCTACTGTGAATGGTACCACTCCACCAGATATCGTTTCCCTTGGCCTTGGAGTAAGAAATGTCCCGTATTTTCAATTTTTTTACAGTTGTCCGGTAGTTGCAATGTCTGAAAGAAAAGCTGTGAGTTCAATCAGGAAAAGATTATGGACGATCTTGTAGATCTTTTTCAAAGCAACAATTGATTTTTTTAATGTCACATAGTTTGGCCGGAAAATTGAATTTTTTATTTTTTCAAAAGCGGTATTACGACTAAAAAAAACTATGCACCCTAATCAAAAAATAGTCGAAAGCAGGGTGGCCACTCATAATTTAAATTACAATATTTTTTCAAACTTCAGAGACCACATTGCTCTCAAATGCATTGTCAACCAAATATTTGAATATTCAACCAACAAAATTAATTTTGCACTGACCAATTACATTTACAGCCAAGAAGCTACATTTTCAAGGACAAGAAACGAACTTTTAACATAAATACTATAACCAAATGATAGCATTTTTAAACAAAAAAGAACAACTTCAACCACACACAGTTGCGTTTTCAACCAAATAGCTTAATTTTAAAGCCAAAAATACCAATGTTTTAGAAAACAGTTGAATCAAGAGATTAATTCTGGACCAAAAACAAAATAGTAGTCTGTTCAATAAAAATAATTAGCTTTGAACACGAAAGATGACTTTCCTATTAAAATTCAAGAAAAGAATTAAATTTTGCGCTAATATTAACAGAAATCTTAACCAAAAGAGATAAATTCTAAAACTAAATATAAAAATAGACATGGTGTTGTAAGAAAAAAGATAACTTTTTAACAAAACAGTTGCATTTTTAATAAAAGAATGAAAATTTCAACTAAATAGTTCAATTAACCAAAAGAGATGATTTCTATACCGAAAATTATGATGAGATTGTCAATTCAAATTAATTAACCTTCAATTATACAGTTCAATTTTTCACGAAAAAATGTTAACTTTTAACAAAATAGTGGAATTTTCTACAAAATAATTAAACTTGCAATCAAATACACGCATGTCCCTATTATGTACCGGCCTCGGCCCTGGTCAGCATCAGCACAGAATCGGACACGTTTTTTCATGTCTACAGATCAGTGTAGTAAAGTTTTTAACCAAAAATAGATGAATTTTTAACCAAAAATATAATAGTAGAATTTTTAATAAAAAATCATGCACTTTGAACCGAAAAAGATGAATTTTCTACCAAAAGATGAATTTACAATATAAAAGGATCAATTTTCTATCAAAAAAATGATTAATTTTCCACAAAGCAGTTGAATTGTTGACCATAACAGATAAATTCTGAACTAAAAATATAATACTAGACCAGAAGAAGATCTTATTGGTTTTGTGTTTACTGCTTATGACACAGTCCAACTTTAAATCAGTTTTTATTGCAAAGCTGTTTTTCAACTTATTTGTAAAAATATTTAGAGTACTCCTAAATTATAATTTATGATGCCAATTATTACTAATTAATTATATAAATTTAGATTTCCTATGTAGTCACTATGTTCAATATCTCAAAAGGAAGTTTTAGTTTTCAAATATAGAATTATATATCGAAAAATTTTTACGGAGATGGTTGGTTATTTTAATTTATTTTAGAAGTAAAAACAAATATGAATAAATTCCCGGTTGTTAAAAAAGTTAACAGCTATTTCCTGACTTTATCCGGGTGCTCAAAATTCCAGACTACTTCCCGATTTTCCCGGTCCGTGGCTATAAGGGGGACGAAAATTATTTTTTCTTAAATCTTCATGCGTTACTATTATTATTATTGCACCATTAAGCCGTTTCCCTTTCGGGGTAGGCGTGACTCATTCGGTAGTGAGGGGAGTAGTGTGAGGAAGGGGTTATAAAATGTTTAGACTGATCTGGAATTCTCGCGTTATTTATTTAAATAACACGTTCACTCCGCAACACTGCTCCGACCCAGGTTGCTGATCA